>CM041735.1:5447022-5752022 GCA_023373845.1 Nibea coibor
ACCTCTGAGTCTGTGAGATTTGTGAGACTTTTATTTTTTTTTGACTCCACACAAAGAAGAAGAATAGGAGAGGCCTCGAGGAAGTAGCAGAGCTATGCAATAAAGTTTGAAAGGAGGGAAAACAAACATCTTGAAAGAAGCTGTTGTTGCTCTGATATGTAAGGCAGCAAAATAATGCAGAAACACAGGGAATTACAGGCCAAAGAATGAAGAGCATGATAAATAAAGGATTAGCGTGTTATATAAAAAAACAAAGGATATCTATTAAAATATCAGAGTGGATTCAGAAGAGTCAGAAATACCCTGACTTATGTTTAGAACATGAAATAAGAACAGCACATAGACATTTGGCCTAGAGAAGGCCTGTGATAACAAAGGGAGGATTATTATTTCATGTAGATTAGGAGTTTAAGGCCTGATGTTAGTATTTTTATATGGAAGAATGACTGATAAGATAAGAATGATAAGACGTGTTATTCAAGAAATGTTGTTGTTGAATCACTTTCCAGCTTCCTGAAGCTGCAATCCACAGGGTTCAATAAGTCACTGAGGTTTGGACAGCCCGACAGCGTGGTGTCTGTGTCTCTCAGCTAACCAACACGTCTGTCTGGAGTAAACTGTGGATGTTAATTATTGAAGTAACTTGTTAACTTAGGTACTTGTTAGCTCTCTGGGGACTCGGCCAGGTATACTTCCTCTTGGAGTCTGCCTCATTCTTTACAGACAGCAGCTGCGACGCCCTTTAGACTTTAATAATAGATTATAATTGCATACTTATCTGTTGTCATGTTCTTAATGATAGGTGTGTCTTACTGACACATCATTCTATTTTATGACCCATAAACCAAAGATGACATAAGAGTAAAGTAAGGTGAGATGAAATACTGATGTTTTTTTTATTTTTACGTCCATGACGATGAGCCGCTCTGTTGTGTTTTGTACGTGTCGGTTAGTGTGTATTTTCTCAAATTTGATAGTTGAGGTAAAATATCAGAAAATGCTAAAAAAATGTTGATCAGTGTTTCCCAAAGGCGATGTCCTCAAATATCTTGTTGTGTCCACAGTCCAAAGATATTCAGCTCTGTCATAGAGGACTAAAGAAAATATTATATAAGTATCCAGTAGTAGTAGTGGTGTTAGTAGTTGGTCATGTCATGGTGACAAACTGTGCTGCTGAGAAGGAAGAAGGAATCTGAGAGAAACCAAACAGTTGATGATGCTGATGAGAGGGAGACCGAGTGGACTAGATTTGTTCTTATATAAGGAGGAATTTCTCTTTTTAAAATGTACTTTATTTATTTATTTATTTAATTCACTTTTTCAATCCAGTAGGAGGCAGTAATGTAACATTTTGCACTCAGCCTTGCAGTCTCCAGTATGATTTGTTCACCTTTTCCTGGCGTGCTTGCATTTAAATCCGACTCACATCCTCTCTGTCTGAGCTAATGATGTCTTATGCCTGCAGCGCCCTCTGCTGACACTTCTATGATCAGCAGGAATTAAATAACCACACAGTAAGAGACCTAATAAGAGGATGATACAGGTGATTAACAAAGCAATTATGTTTTTGAGACCTTGGCTTTCACTGAAAGTTTTAGGGGGGCCTAATATTTCTGTCTTGTCAAACAGCCATAATTTTTTTGGGATAAAATGCTTCCAAACTGATCTTCCACACAGAGCCAACCTTGCATAACCTTGAACTTATTTTGTGGGTGGGAAACTTACTTTACATTTAAGGAAAGCTGACTAAAGCTGAATAAAACGTTTCACACTTATTCTGGCACTGTCCAGTATTTAGTAATTCAATTGCCTTAACAAATACTGTAAAATAAACCACGTGTAGCCAGATTGTACCTGGGAAACATGTTTATATTCCTTTTTCCTGTGTAGTATGTAGGGGGCTACAGCTGCACTATCCTTAGGTTACATGAGGTCACGTGTGGGCCTTGAGGGCCTCTGCGGTATTAGTTGCTTTGGTTGAGAGCAGTAGGTGCCAGTCTATCTCAACACTGCCATGGCCAGGGTATTGCTGCCTTCCAAGGCATAATAGATAGCTGGCCATTGACGTTCCAGTCTGCGTAAACAGACATCTCTAGAATATGCTGACAATGACACCTCCATGGGTAAAGACATGCTCTTTGACTAATTCTGGGCGTATACTATTTGTGGTGTTATCTTGGGGTTTAAAGTCTATCCACCAGCATGAATTGGGCAGAATGTGAGACCGACTCAGGCACTTCTGATGTACTTTGAGAGTGTCTCTAATTCTCCTTGGCCAAGTGTCAATAAATAATACAGCATAAGACATCAGAGGCTCCTGAACACTTCCCTCCCTCCTGACCTCACCATTGACCTTTGACTTCAGCAATTTCTCCACAACAGTTTGAGAAACTATTCACTGATATAAACATTTACATGTTGTCGTCGTCTTCTTCCACTTTATCCAAGGGCTGGTCACGGGGGCAGCAGCTTCAGCAGGGAGGCCCAGACTTCCCTCTCCACGGCCACTTCGTCCAGCTCTTCCAGGGGAATCCCAAGGCGTTCCCAGGCCAGCCGAGAGACAGAGTCCCTCCAGTGTGTTCTGGGTCTTCCCCCGGGGCCGCCTCCCGGAGGGACGAGCCCGGAACACCTCACCATGGAGGCGTCCAGGAGGCATCCTCACTAGACGCCCCAGCCACCTCTCTGTGGCAGCAGGTGAAGCTCTCAGCATCTGCAGAACAACACACATTACTATGTTTACTAATCTAAAAGATCTTTACACAGAATTTCTCTCCTTGCAGGTATGGACGGGCGGACAGGTAAGTCATAGAAACGCATTTTAACATTGTATTATTAGTGTGAACTAGGCTGTACTTTTAAACTAAATGGCTCATATGCACTGACATGCCCCACCTCTTCCGTCTTTCACATGATGGTATGATCCTAATCTGTCCTCGTATGTGATTGGCCGCGTGGTGTGCCCATCAAAATAAAGTCCCGCCCCTGCCTGTATGGGACAACAACACAAGACAACATGAGTCTGAAATGGTGCAAACTGTGTTTATGTCGATATTATTAAATACAGAATACTGTGAAGTCAATATTCAGAATTTTACAGCCATGACACAAAATGAAGACTGCATTTGAAGTTGAAATTGTATTTCTTAGCACCAGCTAGCTTGTAGTGTATCCTGACAGCTAGCTTCAGCTACTGTGATGTGACGAGACTCCATCAGTCAGGACACAACATCAGGTAAGCTGTCAGATTTTCTAACGTGCAATTATTAGACAAGTTTTACGTTACTAACGTCATTATCATCTGTGTTTATATAGATAGATAGATAGATAGATAGATAGATAGATAGACATTTTATTGTTCCTGAAAGAAATTAAAGCATCCAGTAGCAGCATGCAAACATACATTACACACTTTAGAATTAACCTATAACACCGTACCATTATGTTAAAATTAACCTGGGATAGATTTAAATATGTACATAGAAATGAAATATGTCTGTCTACTAAATGTTAAAACACATAAACGCTAAATATGTGTGTGTGTTGCAGTGATTATGGAGGTGGATGAGACGACAACGAGAATATCTGGAAAGAGCTTTGAAAACAAGAGAAAGACAGACTTGTCTGACTCTCCACATCAGTCTCATCCGTCCACGGATGAAACTCCCAGCAAGAAGACACAGTTTGAGGACACTGACTCTCTTAGGGTCGTAAAAAAAGCAGTTGTGGTCTTGACCAGACTCCCTGAATATAAGATCAGCGCTCTGCGACCGCCGACGCCTCAGCAGTTCTACAGTGAAGACGAATCCTTCAGCAGCTCTGATTCAGACATGCAGTGGGAGCCAGAGGGTGACTCTAGTGATTCTGATTTCTCAGTCTCAAACAATAAACAGAAAACTGGACAACCCACCAAGAGTGGCACATCAAGAACGCCTCCACCACAAACAAGTAACAACAACAACAATGGTAATGCCATAAACGACACCATGACATTCACATGAACACCACATCACTTTTTTTGGTAGAGCTGTGCGATATGATGACAGAAAGATCATTTAATATCATGCCCTGTTGCTTATTTAGTTGTGTTGCAAGTCACACTCCTAACAGCAATGTGTTTCATCATTTGGATGACGCTTTGTGTTGCATTTCACGGATGCAGGCTACAGACGGGACATTTGCAGCCAATGTGATGAAGAACGGGGTCAGTCTTAACAGGAGAAGGACTCTGACCAGCCAAGATAAATCACAGAGCTCATGTCTAAAAGAGAGGCTACCTGTCACATGGAAGTGGTGTGGGTATGCAATGTTTGACGCAGGACCAGATTTTTTTTTTACACAAACCACTGCTAATTATGCCACAGCCTGGTCCCCACAACAGACTCAAGCACTTAGGACCACCTACACAAGAATCATGTCAAACAGTACAGAGAGTCTACAGACAGGAGACACAACAGTACTGTTGTTTGCTCCAAACAAACCCTAGACTCAGATGTTGTGGGAGGCTTTGGACACGGCACAGCATGTGGCAAAAAATCACAAAGATTGAAGGTCATCATGGCTGCAGTGCAACTTTTATCTGCAAAGACTGTTATGTTGTCTTTGCAGTTGTAAAATAGAAACTATATATATATAACTTCTATAACTACTAACTTAAGATAAAATAGATTATATTGTCCTAGAGGGTAAATTTGTCTTGAGTAATAGTACAAAATGGAAAGTAAACCAAAGACTGTAATAAATTATATACAACAAAAAAACAGGAAAATATATTTCAAATGTTGAACATGCCTCAGGAGATAAAATGTATAAATATATAGATGTTATTAACACGAGGAATTAAATCATAGAAATAAGAATTATATTCATTCATAGAATTTACAGTAAATGTGTTATATCATCATATGTATTATTATCAGTATATGAGATTCTGGTCTTATCATATTTTGTGGACAATTTTGGGAATATTTAGAAATGAAACTCACCATTTGACCTTTATGATGCTACATGCATACTGTATTTATTCCCTTGACAAGCCATCCATATTTTATAATCCTTCCAGCTCATTAGTTTTAATATAATCATTTCATGTTTCTCCACATTATCAGAACCAGCCGCTGCCATAATATCATCAGCTTTCGCCCACTGCAGTCGCAAAGGTCTGTGCCAGTATGTGCCAGATGAAGAGGTCAAAGTGGACATGACAATCCTGGCGAGGAAAAAACACATGAGCTAGCAGCGGGGAAAAATAGTGGCCATGGTAACGAGAGGTAAGAAAACTACTACTTCTATTGGGTAGAATATTGAACACAAGCATAACACAAGCATAATACACCATAAGATTATCCGTTAATTGATTATTTGATAATCCATGAATCATTTAAGTTGTTAAGTTGTTAATCAAAGCACACATGACAAACACTTGCTTCCAGTTCCTAATATGTGAGAATTATCTGCTTCAATTTGTTTTTATATACTTAATTTGAAGGTATGGCACTGTGGTAAAAATGTGGTCATATTCTGACATTTAAAAAAATGCAGCTGCCGCATTCCTCACATGCAGTGTGTGTGTATATGGAGAATTAGTCATTCATTTTGAACCACGATGAAGCAAAAAAAAAAAAAAACACAATGGTGACTTTACCAGCTTCACTCATTGACGTTCTGTCATTTGCAGAAGATGGACGGTTGAAGTACAAAGTTAGTTTTAAAGAAAAGGGGAAGAGCCTTGTCTCTGCTATACTGGCAGAGCTCCCCAGCAGAAAGAACCGATTAAGGCGTGTTTTATGAATAAGGAGCTAGTACCTCACAACTTACTACAGAAAATCCAAACGCTTTAGTAAAGATTTGATTTAATGTGAAATATTTCCATTTTTCCAGGTTCTTGGTCTTTTTGGATGATCACGTTCCAGTTTGTGTTGGTTTACCTTTACTTCACCTGGTGTGCAGACCATGTAAGTCTGTCTCTTTTCACACTTGTGTGTGTTTTTTCACACCTGAAGCCAAGTGTCCTGTGAGATTTAGAATTAATATGGAGTATGGATTTGGGATGTGCCGACTGTACTATATTGTGCAAACACTGCTAAAGTCGCAGGGCCACAAAAACATATACATACCATTGCTCTGCCAGACATTCCAGTCAGAAGAGTAACAGACTCTTTCTTCATTTTCTCACAGTGGAAGATGTATTAGAGGACATACCAGACGGCCCTCACAAGTATTTCATGAGGAGATACCTGAAGGACTGGCCCACATTTAATCCATTACACTGTTGAACTGGCTGAATGTTGAACTCAATGGAGTCCAGCAGAAGTGTGAGGTGCAGGTGGTTGACAGCATCTTGATACAGGTCGTTTTTCAGGTCAGTATTTAACAGTGCTGTTGTGTGAACTATTGATGCTCTTTTCCTGTTATGTTTTTTTGTTACATTTAAACGTAATGTTTTGGTCACTCTCAGAATAATCAGCACAAGGAGTGGATTCATCGAGGCTCCTGCTTGGAGTTGCAAGCAGTGGAAGTGCACGAGGATGACTCGGACTAAAAGCCAGCAGACATTAAAAAACAAGACTATAAGACTTTTTGATTGTGAGAAGACTGAACATGCACAACCGGACACCTGACGTTTGTTCAAATGTGAATACAGTACAACTGTATGGTGAGTACTTGGCAATAAACCTAAATAATTACATAAAATGAGTTCAGTAATTTATGTGTCTGTGGTCTCATTGTCTAGAGAGAGACAGAGAGTCTAGAGTCTCTATTGTCTATAGAAGATAGAAGAATAATTGTTTAATTTAAAAAAAGACCAAGATCATGGTCTTACTCATGCAATGAACAGTTCATTTCCTCTCCTGGACTTCCTTAAACCAGTAATAATTCATCTCAGATCATCAAAATGAACATTTAGAAGTTTTTTTTTTCTTAATACCTTAAAATGGTTCATATTTTCACAACGCGCTTGCAGCACGAGCATACTGGCTCACCTATGACTCCTTGATTCTGCTGCTGGCACTTAAAGGCGGGAAAGGCTTGATGCCCTCTGGTCTCGATTTGGTCTCAGCTTAGCTGTGAGGTGTTAGAAACTGAAGTTAGGGATCATCATTCAAAGATCAGCACTGCGGGTGAAACGGTCTGAAACAGTCATTTTCTTCCTGCTCTAAATAAAGATTCAACTTAATCAATCAAAGCAGGCACTCAAATGACCTGTAGGGGGCAGCGTGACGCATTTGTTGCATGTAGTTTCCTGAAATTCAACAGAAGAAGACGAGCTCCACAATAACAGAGGTCTAAGATGGAGGAGGTTATGTTTAATTTTGCCTAATGCAGTTCCTCAGCGGGATAAAAGAGCAAGTCATTTTGCATAATTTGCATACAGCCTTGATACAAAATAACAAAATAAAGACACGCGCTGAATATTCAGCTCCAGCTGGCCTGTGGCGCTAACCTGACAGCTAGCCTCTGTGCTGCCAAATGACGCACAAACTAATGACTAGAGAGAGCAAAGGTAAGTTAAGACGTCTGTATGCTGTTACAGCTATTAACGCTACACTGTTAGCTCGTAGCCCCAACAGGACAAAACAGTACAAATGTTACTGTGCCTACAGATGTGTCTGCAGTCAACACACGCCAGCAGTTCCAAGCTTGTACAAAACAGACATCACCTCCAGGAGCAGGGTGGAAAAACAGTGTTACAAAACCAGCCACAGCATTTGAGACTGTGATTTATAAATATCTAATTAACTCCATACATCTGAATTCATAGAAACACCAGACAGCTAAAAAAAGTAAGCATTTACATTTAACTTTGTTGTTGTATGGTTTTCAACATACAAAATGTCGTGAATAAATCATTTATTTGGCAGCTATTTCTATTCAAATCTGAACATAAAACATCCAACCACTTACCTGACATGGCAACCCTTTTTTCCTGGAAGACATAAACCACAGAAATAATATTTATCATATTAGGAATAAAACATTATGCTGGCATCCGTTTTTGTAATCACTTTTTGCAACACTAATAATAATAAAAAAGTGAAATGATATTTGGGTGACATGGTGGTGCACTTGTTAAGCAAGAAGCCTTTCTGTGTGGAGTTTGGTACTCCGGCTTCCTCCCACAGTCCAAGGACATGCACTCAGTAGGATAATCAGCGACTCTAAGGTGCCTTGTCTACTTGTCTACGGCGTACACTGCTTCTCACCCAAATAGCTGTGATATGCTCCAGTCCCACAGTGACCCTGATGGAGATGAGCAGTTACAGATAATGGATGGATGTTGATGTTTCTCCTCCATTAAAACTGCTACAATTCATGGAGGCTGATGAACTGAATTATGTACTTCTGATGAAGCGAGCTGTCACTTCCTCCACTGCGGTTTGTTCTCTGTTATGAGTCACCTCTGCTGCACACCAGTCCCAAATCCTCCACTGGTAGAGGCACTCTTCATGCAGATGTTGTGCAGAACAGCTGCTGCACATGATGGTGCATGCCCTCTCTGCATCCGTCGTGATTTAACCACGCAAGAAAAAAAAGTAATTAGTTTGTCTATATGCAGTAGATGTGCACCATCCATTAGTCTCTGATAGGTAGTGTACACATATTACCTTTCCTGCTCTACTGGAGTTTAAAAACTTCAATTGTGTGTGTTGCAGCGGTTATGGAGGTGGATGAGATGGAGACGAGAATCTTGGAGCTGCAGTCTGTGGAGAGGGCAGAATCTGATGAAGAAAGAGGTGATGATGGTAAGCACATAGTGTCATTTTAAAAATGAAAACATCGTAGCTTTCAACCAAACTGAAGTTTAACCTTAATATCCAATAAAACTAGGTCAGCACCTGAGTGAATGGTTGCTCTGTGTATGATCAGCAGTAGTGTCTATGATATGAATTCCTGGATATCAAATGTTAATCTGCAATAGCAGAGGTAGCACGACATGACATAGTTATGCTACGTTTGAGTCAAAAAAAAAAAAGTTGCAGTTCACTCATATCATCAGATGTTTTGAAAGAGAACTATTCTGAAGATCTATTAACTCCTCCTGCGCTTTCATTTGTTGTAGGATGTCTCTCGTGGCTCACTCTTTATTGAGTGTTTTGTAACTTGGGACTGCACGCTCCCCCCGTGTCTCTCTGCACATGGAGAGTTTGGAGGCAGAAGCACTGCCCACTTCCTTTCGACACCCACATTACCAATTGTGCTGTTCTGTTTTTTTCCCCCACTTGCTGTAGGTGAATCTGTCAAGAAAACACAGATAATCTGTTCTAAACAATATAAATGATATATATTATTTGATTCTGATAAGATGAGATATGCATCCTGTCCCGGCCCAGCCCTTTTCATTTTTCTGCCCTCGATTCTGCCTCCATTCTTCTGAAAAGCCCAAAGTGATGTCATTAGATTCTAAATAAAAAATGTATTTTATTCACTTTCATATATGATACAAACCAGCTCCAAATCCATAATTATTTGACATGCTGTAACCAGCAAATATTTACTGTTATTGGTCCAGAAAATGTCTCAAATAACAAAATTGTTGCAGATTAATTCAAATAATCTTAGCTGATTTTTTTTGTTGTTTGTTGCCAATTACAATTTCAACAATTGTCTTTTCTTTGCAGAAAGTATGTCTGCTTCCCCGTGGAAGTCTGATCCCTCCACAAATGAAATTCAAAGGAAGAAGAAGAGAAAAAGAAGTTCTGACTCTCTCAGTGCCCTAAAAGAAGCAGTGGTGGTTTTGACCAGACTCCCTGAATATAAGATCAGCGCTCTGCGACCACCGACGCCTGAGCAGTTCTACAGTGAAGACGAATCCCTCAGCAGCTCTGATTCGGATATGGAGTCGGAACCTGAAGGTGAGTCTTATTTCTTAGTCTTAAACAATAAAATTGGAAAACCCAGCAAGAGTTTAGAAAGTTTAACCCAGAGTAACTTTCTGCACACCTAACCGGCTTCAGTTGGCTGCTAGCTGTGTTAAAGCCATTCATTGTGCTTTTTTTTGCTGATATCATCCTACAACACAGACTGATTGAAGCTCTGTGTACTTACAAACGGCCTACAAAAATAAGCGTATTTAGCTCATTTAAATATATTTTTATATTTATAATTTATTTGCTCCAAAGTCTGTTTCACACCACTAGAGTTGTAGCTGAATAAATAAGGGCTCCAGTGCTGGAGGCGTCACTGGCGCTCCTTTTCAGGCAACTAACCACAGGGTGGGACGTCACCTTGATAAACAAGAAAATGGAGATGCTTGTTTTGGGCTTGCCCGTCTTATCTGGAGCTGTTTTTACGCCACCATTCTTAAGCTCATGTATCCAAACTATGAGGGCGGTGCTCACCTTAGTGTTTCATTCAAGTGCTCCTCCAGCACCCTGACTATAGTCAGACTACTCGTGCCCTAATGATGAGGCAGTGATATTACAAGCCTATTAAATTACACATTCACACAGTCAGCGATTTTATTTAATGTTACAGTTTGATGTTCATTTATAAAAATATGCAAATCTGCTGCCAGTAAACTTGTCCATGTTTTCAAGCAAGTAACAACACTATCATGTATTTATTTCCCTAAAAATTCCTATGACAGGTCATTCATATCTTACAGTTCTTCCAGCTCATTCATTTTAATATACACATTTTGTGTTTCTCCACAGTGTCAGAACCAGCTGCTGTCATAATATCATCAGCTTTCGCCCACTGCTCTGAAGAAATCACAAAGGTCCGTCCTAATTTGCCAGACGAAGACGTCAAAGTGGACATGATGGTTCTGGCAAGGAGGAGACACATGAGATGGCAGTGGGGAAAAATAGTGGAAATAATAACAAAAGGTAAGAAAATTACTTTTCAAAACATGCTCTGTATGTACACCTGGATTTTTAATCTTAAAAACGTTCTGGAAAATGTTCATGTGTTGGTAGAACCACTTTAGTTTGAATCATACTGAAACATAAAACGACACAATGGTGACTTTACCAGCTTCACTCATTGACGTTCTGTCATTTGCAGAAGATGGACGGTTGAAGTACAAAGTTAGTTTTAAAGAAAAGGGGAAGAGCCTTGTGTCTGGTCACCACATCGCCTTTGACACCACACCGAGGCTGGAGCAGCTGTATGTTGGTGCTCGTGTGGTGGTCAAGTGTCACGATCGAAAGTTCCAGTCTGCTATACTGGCAGAGCTCCCCAGCAGAAAGAACCGATTAAGGCGTGTTTTATGAATAAGAAGTTGAACTAGTACCTCATAATTTACTACAGAAAATCCAAACTTCAGTAAAGATTTGATTTAATGTGAAATATTTCCCATTTTTCCAGGTTCTTGGTCTTTTTGGATGATCACATTCCGGTTTATGTTGGTTTACCTTTACTTCACCTGGTGTGCAGACCATGTAAGTCTGTCTCTTTTCACACTTGTGTGTGTTTTTTCACACCTGAAGCCAAGTGTCCTGTCAGAGTTAGAGACTATAAATTCTCAAGTCATGTCCAGGGTGTTTATGTACCTCTGTATTGGAAAAAATATGTTACGCTTTTTATTTCATCATATTTTGGTCAGAAACTTTCATGTTTCATTACGCAATGAGTGGGTCCCTTTTTTGTTCATATCATGCACACACAATCATTGTGTCCCAAATCCATACATCCTAAATGTCGTAGCATACTGTTTTAGCAGCTAGTCTACAAAAAAATATATATTTGTTATATTTACCAAATACTAGAAGAAATTTAATACGATGCAATATCAGATGTCCATTAAACACAATAATGAGAGTAACAGACTCTTTCTTCATTTTCTCACAGTGGAAGATGTATTAGAGGACATACCAGACGGCCCTCACAAGTATTTCATGAGGAGATACCTGAAGGACTGGCCGTGCCCACTTTTAATCTATTACACTGCTGGACAGACCCTGAATGTTGAACTCAATGGAGTCCAGCAGAAGTGTGAGGTGCAGGTGGTTGACAGCAGCTTGATACAGGTCGTTTTTCAGGTCAGTATTTAACAGTGCTGTTGTGTGAACTATTGATGCTCTTTTCCTGTTATGTTTTTTTGTTACATTTAAACGTAATGTTTTGGTCACTCTCAGAATAATCAGCACAAGGAGTGGATTCATCGAGGCTCCATACGACTTGAACACATGACCAGATTTTTGGAGTTGCAAGCAGCGCACAAGGATGATTTAGACTAAAAGTCCACAGACAGTCAGTCATATCTGTCATTATCACCCTAAAGCTATGTGCCATTTTTTTTGGGAAACAGTATCTGAACCATTTCAAAGCTCAAAATAAGACTTACAGTTATGAGAAAAGTGTTTTTTTTTTCAAAAGTTAATAAGTTTCTGCATAATTATGCATAGAAAAGATACTAAAGGATGATAATTTTCAGTTTGTCCAGAAATGTGAATGTATCTTAACACAGCTTTTGGCAGAATATTCAAGAAGCTGTGTGTGCAAACGGGCATGTTGCAGACAAAAATATTAGCTTTGTCTTTTATTCTTTCTGTTCTTTTTTTTAACAGTGTTTTAGATCAGGCCTGGTTTGATGGTTGAAATGATTCATTTAATCTAGACTTTATATTGAAATATGACACATTGAATGTTGTGCTCGTTGTTTTGGGAAGCTGCTATGACAGTTAACTATAAATTGTCAAATTTGAATGCTCTTTTTATGTTTATATGCTTCAGTAGTAGGATTTTACTGCGTGATAACATGTCCTATTGTTTTCATTTTTTTAAGTTGCTAAGATCTAGGAACAAATTATCCACTCAAATAAGTCAGGGATTCTTTATTCATATGCACTTAAGAGCTCAACTCAGTCTCTAACTTGCCTCCAAACATAAAACCAATGAACCATTAGCAAATATAAGTTCAGCCAAATCCCCCGCTCTGTTCCTTGAACCAGTAGCCCAGGCTGTCCTGAAATCAGCTAATCATAATCCTATTTTTCACAGCACCAAACACTGTATTTTTTGTATGCAGATGATATACTGCTTTTTCCACAGAATGTCTTTTAATCTTTTCCCCCATCATCTACACGTCTTTAATAATTCCAGCCAGATCTCAGAAAATCGACAAAATTAGAGTGGAGCAATCATGGTGTACAGACTTTAGAGGATATTGTTGGGGACATTCCAAGACATCCAGAAGCACTTTAACTCACCTGAAGCTTTGTTTTCTGTCTGCACCTTTTCACACCATTGCGCACCAGTGGTGGGATGGCCACTCATCCATTTCACATGGCATTGACTAAGCCATTCAGTTGTCTCTACTACTGACGCTGTCATTTCATTGTAAGTGTGTGGACGGAGGACCTGTCATCTAATGATACCAATCTGAATTGGCAACTAATTTGGCACAACACACTGCTATCCTCTAGATAGCAATTAGCCACTTTAATAAGTAGGGGATTGGGGAAAGATGGGGATTGTGATGTCTTTTTTGTGTATGTATATTGTACAAGTGTCAGCCTCATTTCCAGAGATGTATAAAGAAATCTAATTTCTTAACCTTGTTCAACTTTGTCTTTTTTTCTGCTGTGTGCACCATGTCTAACACCTTACACATTATAATTGATTGTCATGATTGATGTGCAGTAAACATAAATTGTTGCATACAGTATATAACCTCCATTCTCTACTTCCACCAAAACAAAGAAGGTAAAACAAAAACTGGTCTTTTCACTGTCGGTGTTATGGACATGGGGGCAGCCGTGAGCTTCTTATGGCTTGGCGCAGCAGAATGACGTAGAAATCACTGGACCGCGGAAAAATACAGGGATACAGGGGCGGGCTATACAAAGGTAAGACTTATGTCTTGTATGCTAAATACACGATCCACTTACAAGAAAATAATGGTTGAGGACTAAGAGTTTGGCAAATGGATGTCGGATATTCTTCCACGCTAAATTCAAAGCCATTTTTCTTAACTGATCGCGTGTAAGTTTACTCCTCTGCGTGTGTGTGTTTGACTGTGTGTTACTTCACTTGTTTGTGGGGACTTCCAGGCGTGCATAAGTTAAAAATAAAACGTTTACTTGGGCTCGTTTCTCTGCACGTTCACACAAGCACATGAGCATGATGCTGCGCATGTTTACATCTACTACCGACATGCACCCCTGTACTGTCCACAGTGCCTGTATCACCTTCATTCATAGACACCACCAACTTACCTAATCAGAAAGTGGCTGCTAAAGTGAAAGGACATATTAGGGAATTAAATAAAATCTTTAGAGGCTGCTATGCCTGGTTACATTGCCTAATGCCCAGCTCCGGTTCTGGCACCACTGTCTCCACTCTTTTTCGGTTACTGTATTCAGTGATCATGTCTACCTGATTCATCTTTGATGTTTTGTTTGACAGCTAGATTTTCTCTTCCTGTTTTAACGGCAACCACAGACGTATTTGGGTAACGGTCACCAGTTAACGGGGTCCCTCGTTAAACTGAAACACCGGTTACAAACTGAGCTTACATACTGTAAGCTAAGAGCAACTATAGTTGTCAGAGGGAAAACTAGAAAACATTTTCTCCATTAAAAAAGATTTTTAAAGCATTGTTATGTTTCTTTTTTTCATTTGTTTGCTGTACATTTTATCTTTTGTGTATTCTCTCAAACAATGTGTGTTGCAGTGATTATGGAGGGAGATGAGATGAAGATGAGCAAGGAGGAGTTCCAAAAGTGGATCAGAGCGAAGGTAAAGAACAATCTGAAATACACAGATGTGTATGAGAAATGCAATATGCTGCAATCTCTGCTGGAAAGGAAGAAGAAACAGGCTGCCCAGCTCCAGAGGCTCTACAAGTAAGTGTTATATTTACTCTATGCTCTTGTGTCGGCCTCCTGTTGAGACCATGATCGACTATTTTGTTCTCTTTGGTTACCTCCATGGACATGAGTCATGGTATATCACCATTCTATATTACTTTTAGGTGCTTTTTAAGCCCATATACATATAGACAGTATATGCAGGTGTTGTTACACAGGACAATTATGACTCCATTTATAGGCCACAAGTATGTCTCTGAAATGTACTGACATCTCTGCTCTGTGTAGTCTGAACGTTCAGTGCTCATCATCATTAACTAGAATGAAGTTATTCCCTGAGCCACACTAGTTAAACTACAGTACACTTGTTAAATACAAACCTCCCCAGGCTGTTCGCTTTGTTGTCAAGCTCAAGATCGAAATTTACTTTATTATTAGAGGCAGAAAATGTGTCAGAATATAATAATGGAACACATGTTTTATTGTTAAATAGATAAAGTGCAAAATGATACTACACTGGAGAATGGTCCATTTTAATATCGATTAATCAATAAGTAAAAATTGAACTTGTGTCCTCGTCCATATTCTGTACATAAAGTGTATTTGTCTTCTTTGTGTTCTGATTCATGTTGTCTTTGTTGTTGGTGTCTTTCAGTTCTGTAGCAGCGTGTGAGGCAGTTGTGAAGAAACAATACACTTTGCTGGGCTGGGAGTACAGAGACACAGATTCTGATGATGATGAAGATTATGATGATGATGATGAAGAAGATGATGATGATGACATCATAACAGACTGTGGTAAGATTGAAATCATTGCATTCTTGATATTTCTTTGTTCTTTGTTAGTTGTTTTCAACCACACACAACTGACTTATTTTTCAAAGCTACAATGTGACCTGGATTTTTTATTTTTTTTCATTTTGTAGGAAATCCGTCCCCGTGTGAGGTTGTTCTGGATGACACCCAAGCCCTCAGCTTTCCAAAAACAAACCCTTCTCCTCGCTTACCAAAATATAAGGACAGTCAGAGTGTCGACAGACATAATGGCAAAAACATCAGTAGCAATCCAAAGAGAAAACCAGTGGTGGTCTTGACCAGACTTTCTCCACGTACGATCACTTTATTATGTCAGCAAAGACCTCAGAATGACATCAGTGAATATGAGTCCGCAAACAATTCGGTTGTTCAGTGGGTACCGGATGGTGCTTCAAGTTATTCAGATGATTCCATCTCAAATGAAAGAACTGGGTCAAACAAGAGGAGGAAGGTTGAGCAGGAGAAAGACAAACCTACAACACCCCAAACCAGCACAAATACCAACTCTAATGGTGACAAGGTGAAAACATCGATGCCACCAGGAAACACCAGTGGTAATGACCATAAATTTAAAAAAAGTTTATGCACCATGTAGAATACTGTTAGCATCAACTGATGAACTTTATCCTGCTAATAATAAAAAGCTAACCTTAGTAAATAACAATATTGTAGAGAATGAAGATGAAAACTTTTACAATGACCAGACAGTTTCATGGTGAAACCACGGTTTCATGTTTTGTAGCTTTAAATGGGAAACAGTTCTGTTATATTGGACCGATCACAATTAAATTAAATAACCACAGACACCATGACTGTGGATATTTAGACCTCACTTATTCAGAGGAAGCTCTTATCTTTACATTTAAAAGAAGTATGTAGGTACGACCAGAAATTGTTTTGATACCAACATGTGTTTCTTCTCCACTAACAGGAATAAACTTCCTGAGCACTGTAAATATCACTATAAACATGAAGGTCCTGGCCAGAAGGATGCCTCTGAGCTGGCAACGTGGGAAAGTTGTTGAACTGGTAACAAGGGGTAAGAAAAGAGTTCAGCAGGTGCAACACATTTGTCTACAATTTGACAGCTTGGTCATGAACTTGCCCCTCAGGGCTTTAATAGAATTACAAAGTTTGCCAGTGTTACAAATGATCTGCTCTGTGCACTTCATTATGACATTCAGCAGCCTCTAACTGTGTCAGAGAAAAAGAGAGAGGTGGACACACGGTTTGTACATAATTACTTATCTTTTGCACAAAGTTTCAGTAGATCCACAGATATTTGGGTTTCCTCATGAAATTTAGCCGCCACAAATTCACAAATTTAAAAAGGGCTCTGCTCATTCAGAGTGTTTTTGTTTTGTTGTTTTGCAGAAGATGGTAGGCTGAGATACAAGATCAGTTTTAAGAAGAAGAGGAAAATTGTAGTCTCTGGTCACCACATTGCCTTTGACCACATGCCAAGGGCAGACCAGCTGTTTGTTGGTGCACGGGTTGTGGTCAAGTGTGAAGCTAATGAACATGAGGAGCCACGGTTTTGCCCTGGTATCGTGGCAGAGGTACCCTGCAGAGAAAACAGCATGAGGTTTGTGTGTCTAATAGTTCAAACTCTTTCCTTGTTAAACATGTATGGTTTGATGCAAAACTAACTTTATTTATTTATTCTTTCCAGGTTTCTGGTTTTTATTGATGACCACACACGGATCTATGTTGGCTTACCGTTACTTCATCTGGTGTGCATACCGTGTAAGTTTGGGTGTTTTCATTCACACACAGACTGTTTGGAGGATGTATTACATATATTTTATTGTTTTTGGAAACGTGCGTCTACTAGGCCAAACTCTGGCCTAGTAGACGCAAACAGCTAGAAATCAGCTACATCACTTCTCAGATACTATCATGATGACAATTATTGTACTTTACATCCACATATATGCTTGGGCTGGAGTCTTAGGCTTTGAATTTAGAGATTTATCCTTTGCTTTTTTCTGTGTGATGCTGCTTCTATATGTGTGTATTTGGAAGAAGATATGATTTTTTATAGTCAAAAGAAATACTTCTATATATTTTAAGCAGGTGAAGTGGAATTAGAGCCTGAAATACTTGCTCTGTCAAAGAACATTTGTCCTCATTAACTACTATTAAACTGCTAATAAGCAGAGTGACAGACTTTGTTTCCTTTTCTCATGACAGTGATGAATCCATTGGATGATATTCAAGATGAAACCCACAAGAATTTCATAAAGGGGTACATAAAGGACTGGCCTAACCCACCCAGTACATGACTGGACAGAATACGTAGAGTTAAATGGATTCTGGCAGAGGTGTGAGGTGCAGATGATCGACTGCAGCTTGATACAGGTTGTTTTTGAGGTCAGTATAAGTAAACATCATTGAATTTCCAAATAGATTCTTGATGTTTTTTTTAGCACTATTTTTGTGCTTGGAATAAATGATATGATGATGGTACGATAATACAATGGAATCTTTGGAGTTGAAAAGGAGGCGAACCAGAAGAAATCATGCAAAACGGCCGGCACACTGATGAGACCATAGTTATAGTGTGACGAGAACCAGGTGCTGTGTTACAAGAAGGCACTGCTTGAATTCAGTGAAAGCTGCCCACCAGGCACATTAACTGAAAAGATTTTATGCATTATAATTACTATTATTATTGCAATGCAATATTTGTTTGTGTGTGTGTGTGTGTGTGTGTGTGTGTGTGTGTGTGTGTGTGTGTGCGTGCGTGCGTGTGTGTGTATTTTTCAATTTTATCATTGCTTAAATAAAATGAAATTGTCTTGTTTCTTTCAAGATATTTCAATTTGTTCAAAAGCATCTATTCTAGATGTACATGAAAATAAAGGCTGCACACTTTGGAAGCTCATTTCTACTACTATATTTTAGAATTTCACTGAAAGTTGAAACTCTAAACCCTAACAACTAAGTCAAATTAATGAAACAGTGATTATCAAGTCCAATTTATGAGAAAAGTTAGAAATGACATTACAAGGTAGCAAGTCAAAAAGTTTAATTATAATAAAGTAATAGAAAATGCACATGATAAGCCAAACATCTGGCTAAATAACTGTTATCCATCAGTCAGATTTTTTATTAACAAAACCTTGGCACACATGCCCTTTTGAATATGAAGTGTATGATTTAGTTGTGACTGCTGCGGGCTCGGGGTACGGCGCTCAGTCGTCATCTGTGGTTGTTTGTGTACATTCAGGGCTGAGTTACATTTCGGGCGCAGGGAGGCGTTAGCACCAGTCTGAGCCAGAACTAACGTTAGCTGTAAAGAGGAAGGCAGGGGGGAAAAAAAGCTGGCTGCCTGCTAGCAACAGAGAGCCTTGAACATCGGGCTAGCAAGAAGATTAAAAGAGGAAAACTGGAACGCTACCACGGATTTCTTGTGGGACAAACGTACAGGCCTCGCTGCTAAAACGGTAAATATTGCATACGAGGACGATGCGTGCCGTTAAACGAGACCAAACGGTCTGTACCGAGGCTAGCTGTTTGGCTAGCTGATGAACGTAGCTAAACTAAGATGGCGGTCAAATTATTTACATTTGCTAATGTTGCTAGCAGAGTGTGCTAACAGCCTGTACGTCGCACGTTAGTTAGTTAGCTGGCTCGACTTTAAAGCTATTTTTCTTAAAATATTGGTGTTTGAAATGGGCATAGTATCTCGTGTTAGTACTTGTAATTGCAGTGGTTACTGAAATTGACAGCGTCGAGGCAGTGTTAGAAACGCGTCGTCTTACACGGTGGGAAAAAATAGCGTCTATAACTTCGGGCGGTGTTGTGATATGAATCTAATGTTAGCCTGGTTAACGCTTATCTGATAATAGCAAATGGTTATCATTAGCCGTGTATTCATAATCATTATGGTCGTTATAGTTTGGCGCTTCAGTGCATTCACGCTAACCAGTGGTGAGTTAATAGTTAAATAGGGTCGTGCAGAGTTATTAAAATGCATACACGGATTTAATCCGTGCCCGCTGCAACAGTTGTCTGCATAGCTGCAACTGTTAGCCAGCTCTTTGCTTCATATCGATGCTGTTGGAGTGTTGACCTGTGTGTTTCTGAGGTCAGCTGTACGCTTTCAGCACTTTGTACCAAGTTTATGCCCCGTGCTGTTGGTCTGATTTTTCAAGTGCTGCTTCATTGAACCGTTAAATGAACGTTTACATCTCCACAGTAGAATGTGTTTGTCAGTTTCAGGCTTGTGGTTTAGATTAGATTTGTTTATTTTTGTATCCCACATCTTGGCCTCCTGCAGACGCTCACAAAACACCCAAGAGTCTGACAGCTGTGAACAGGAATAGCTGCGAAAACGAGTGTCCTTAATTACAAATAAAGTGCTGCAATTGTAGAAAAAAACTGTATAAAAATTGCATTTTTGCCACAGGTTTTTGTTATTTTTTATAATGTTTAATTTGTTCCTTTTATAATCCACCAGATGCCTCACAATCGACGGTACTCGTCTTCGGACAGAGACAGTCGAAGCAGCTACCAAGACCGTTACAGAGACCGAGACAGAGACAGAGGGCGAAGACACCGGCACAGAAGGTCGCCTACTTATTCGTCCAGCAGTGACAGAGACAGAGACCGAGACAGAAGGGGGCGGGGACACAGACAGGAAGGAAGTTATGCACGTTCAAGGAGGTATGATTGCTAAGCTGAACATGTATTTTATTGTACCAACTCTGCATATCTTTCTTTTTGGTGTGGTTGCTCATCAGCCTTCAGGTTACAATGAATGCCTCTGTCCTCTGGTTCAGTCGTAGCTATGACAAACGCTCCACGGAGCACCGGCCATTTGACCGAAGATACTGCGAGGGATACAGACGCTTGGGAGATCAGAGCCGAGATCGAGACCGTGACAGAGACAGGGAGCCACATGGAGCAGCTGAAAGTTACTATCCACGCGACTTCTCCCCGAACATGTGCGACTACCGACGTGGCCGAGAGAGGGAGCGTGAACGGGACGAGTCGTACCGGCGGAAAGGCAGCAGGCGTAAGCACAAACGAAGGCGGCGTAGAACCAGGTCCTATAGCCCATCCTCCTCGGTGAGTACAGCCTGACCTGAGATTGTGTTTTAACTCTCCTCACCCTTCTCCTCCCATCTCTGTCTCCTCCACTCAGCTCTTTCTGTCTCTGTTTTTCTTTAACCATTTCTTCCTCACAGCTCCTGGAATTGGTAAGTAGTACAATCTTTATGATTTGCTTTTGTTCTGTCAGAAGGGTTTTTTTTTTTGTTTTTGTTTTTATAAGTGGGCTTTGCTTAAATTGGCGTTTCCTTTTGGCAGAGCATTTTCATTTTTATTCAAACGCTTTTTCTCAAGTTCGTTAATGATCAACCATTAATTCTTGCTGCTCTTCAGATACACACCCACAACAACTTTCTGTTATTTTTCTTTTGATAGCCTTGTTACACCAGGCCACACTTAATTCAGTGTCAGTGGCCCCTCCATTCATTACATTGTCTTTTGTATGATGTCAGTTCTTTTGGAAAAGGCCTAAATGTGTACAGTAGCATTTTGTTGGCCGCTTTAGTGCAGATAGGCTGAAAAAAGTGAAAATGTTCTACCAAACATCATGATAAATTTAAACTGATGCTGATTTTGTTAGAGTTTGTCGACATTTAAAATGTTTTAGATTTTTTAAAATGCTTCTCGTGTGTGGCTCTTGTGTAACCACACCTTTTATATTAAGTAGTATTGCTTTAAGTGAGCAAGGGGTTGGATTTGATATAGCATATATGTTGGGGGTTATCTTATCTTACATATGGTCCTCATTTTATTTTCCATCTTGTTTAATCTGAAGCCTGATAAGTTTAAAATGAGTTATATTACTGTTTTGACTTGGTTTTGCGTTGATGAATGGATATGCCAGTTGCTTTCTTGTTTGTAAGCAGCTGTGGTTTAAAGGTAGAGGGGGGAGAGGAGCAGAGGACAACATGTGATCTTTGACTTGTTCCCTTGCACTATATCCCTATCGTTATATATTTCCTTCACGTGGTGTCATGCGTGAATCGCCCCATGACCACCAAACCCACCTACAACCACAACTACATCAACTACCACCAACACCACCCTCCTCCTCCCTCCTCGTCTACCTGTGCCGCCTGACGCCATGGCTGCGGCTGCCCCTGAAACCCCCCCTGTTCCCTCTGGTCGTGTCGTGACCTGCTGATGGCGGTCTGGGTGTGAAAACAGCGGAGCAACAGCCGGACACGGGCACTGAGTGTGAGGGACGACGAGGAAGGGCACCTGATCTGTCGGAGTGGGGACGTCCTGCAAGAGAGATGTACTCACTGCCACTACTCTATCGTAACCCTTCTCCATATGAGTATTAAAGCATAGAGCATTTACATGACATGGAAGTGCCTGATGATGATGATGCCTTGCTAGAATGCTCTTCGCTCTAGCTGAAATAGCAGGGTGGATTGCAAAAATGTTGGCGATTTTGAGAGGGACTTTAGATACCTTCTCCTTTTTGTTCTAGGATTTTAAGCTGTGGAGCATTTTCTGTGTTTCACAGGTCACATGACTGACTTTCCTAAACATAGAATCAATCCCATTTGCAGCTGTTCGTCTCTGTTTGGTTTCAGATTAAAACTCAGTTACAGTTTTAAATCTGTAACTTAAGATAGCTATTTTCCACTAGGTGTATTTCAGGAACATCTAACACACACACACATCACTTATTTAGTCTTCTCTTGCACAAACAGCACACTAGTAAAATTCTATCAACACGTTTGTCATTTTCAGGATCATACATGTTTTCAGTAGGAGTAGTATCTCTGCATCCTTTTAGGCAAACACAGCCACATCTTGAAAGGATGTGCCCTTATTTGGCTGCAAATTTGTCATGAAAGGAAAGGGAGCGCCTTACATTTGCCCCCTTATCTTCTTCACATGAATCGTAGTCTTGCGCATAGATTACCTCAAAGTGTTTCAAATCTGCCAGATTGAATAGGCAGCCATTTGAGAAAAAAAAAAGGGGATGGGCGCTAGAATCGGACCGCCTGTCTACACTTTTGGATTGTGTTGCCCCGCTGAAGTCCACATGTCTAATGCTCCTGTTATTTCTTTCCCTCCCCGCCCCCCGCTCTCCCTCTCTCTTCCCTTTCTGTCTGTGTTGTGTTGCAGATGAGATCGTCAGCACTTTGGGGGAAGGCACCTTTGGGAGGGTGATGCAGTGTGTTGACCACCGCAGGTGTGTTTCACTTCACGCTAAAAAAACAACAGCTGACAGCCTCTGGGGTCCTATTTCCAAGACCCCCGACAGGGAATAGCTGCTCACTGTGCTTGATCTGTAGGAACAGGTGTGCTTTGTGTCGTGCCTCTCATGGGTTAGGCCTGAACCAAATGGGATGAGGATAAGAGTATTAACATCCACCTTTTACTATTGTTAACTAAGCTTCAAAGGTGCTCATTTTTTCTGCAGCCCTTCATGTGCAGTTTACTCGTGGCAAATTAGCTCTGCTGCATCTTATCCTTGTGTAACTGTTAGACTCATTGTGGAAGCTGCGTTGTCTCGTGACAGTAAAGCAAATTCATTTTCACAGTGACACCTCCCTATTATTTGCATATCACAAGTATTGAGTTTTCATTTTTCCCACCTTATAATTACCACTGAGGTCAGATGCTTTGCTGTCATTCAGTTAGGTCCTTCTCTGGGAAGTGCATCTACTGACATTTACATCCAAATGTTTTTTTTTTTTTTACAGGGGTGGAGCCCATGTTGCTCTGAAAATTATCAAGAATGTGGAGAAGTACAAGGAAGCAGCTCGCCTGGAGATCAATGTATTAGAGAAGATCAATGAGAAGGACCCTGATAACAAATTGTGAGTTGTGCTGGAGTATTGTGGTACTGCAGTTAAATTCACACTGCCTGTCCTAAACCAGCAAACTATCTGTCTGTATAAGAGTAGTACAGTGATCCCTCGCTACTTCGCGCCTCACCTTTCGCGCCCCCAGTGCATTGCAGATTTTTCAAAGACATGATCATATACGCATACGCATTGTTCTCGTGTTGGCTCGGCTCGGGAATCTTGCAAGCTGATTGGCCGAGATGTTTTACCCAGCTTCTCTCCCTGCCAAGCGCCCATACCCAGCGACGGAAAACCGCATTCGTCGTTCTTTATCGCTCATGTTGCTTAGTCTCGCCGCGTATGTATGTAACCCATTAACTGCGATAAGTGAAGGATCACTGTACTGACAATTAGTATTAACTAGTTCTGCTCATATTAGTATGTTCAGACATGCTGCATGAGATCAGTCTCTATGTGTGTTTTTATATGTTGTTATGAGTAAAGTTGCATAAATTGCCTGCTGCGTCACTAAACCTCCTGTATTCTGTTTATTTTGCAGCCTTTGTGTACAGATGTACGACTGGTTCGACTACCACGGTCACATGTGCATCTCCTTTGAGCTGCTAGCACTCAGCACCTTTGACTTCCTCAAGGAAAACAACTACCTGCCCTACTCTATTGGCCAAGTGAGACATATGGCCTACCAAATCTGCCTCGCTGTGAAGTGTAAGTTGTTAAGTTGTTGTTTTTGTTTTGTTATATCCTTTCTTTGATTTTTTTTTTTTTTTTTTTTTTGTCTCAATCTTCCTAAAATGATCACTATTCTTGGAGTTCTGATGCTTCTGCATCAGTTGTCTACAAATGGCTGAGTGGCTAACTAATAGCCTCATGTACATTGTCTGTGGTAGACAGCCTGCAGCCACATGAGGGCATTATAGAGCCAAAAGCCAGGCGGATGGGTGTATCTGTTAAAATGATTAAGCTTCTCAGGAGGATGATTCTGCTGTAATGTAGACATCGTCTCAGATGTCAGTATCTACATGTTCTTTGTGTTTTTACTATTCTAGACATTCTTCTCCTGAATTTATATCAGCACACTATGATTAGAAGATGGATTGTGTAAAGTAACATCAAATTCATTTAGTTGAACCTAAATGATTAACTCTTTTTTTCTTATGTAGTTCTCCATGACAACAAGCTGACACACACTGACCTGAAGCCTGAGAACATCCTGTTTGTCAACTCAGACTTCACGATGTCCTTCAATGTAGAGAAGGTAAGCTGTCGTAGAATACAAGGACAAAAGTGAATTTTTTTTTGTCTGGAGGCTTCAGTGTTTTCTTTCTTGCAGAAGCGAGAAGAGCGGACGGTTAAGAGCACGGCAGTACGTGTGGTGGACTTTGGCAGTGCCACTTTTGACCACGAGCACCACAGCACCATTGTGTCCACGCGGCATTACCGCGCCCCTGAGGTCATTCTAGGTGAGGATGTCTACAGGCTCTTGACTATAAAAGACATCAAAAACTTTTTCTTCTGAAGCTTCTGATCTCTTCTTGTAAACTCTGTACACCGACACTGACAGTTCACATTGTTGAACAAGAATTGGTCATTTGAATAATTTGATGTGCTGTCAGCAAGAATGAAGCCCAGCCTTGTTGGCACTCATTTCATTTAATCTTCATGTTTTCATCCTTCAGAGCTGGGCTGGAGCCACCCCTGTGACGTCTGGAGCATTGGCTGTATCCTGTTTGAGTACTACCTGGGCTTCACCTTGTTTCAGGTACAGTGGCCCCCTACTGCTGTCAGCAGGCTTCAGCCGAGACCATGAGTTCAGTCAAGTCTAATTTAAATGAGAATTCTGGGCCTGATTTTCTATATAGTCTTTGTAGAAATTTGATCACTTGGCCTATATCTTACCAAACAATCAGATATGTTAATGTGGTAGACGTTAACCGTTGGTGTCCTATTTCACTCTAGTTAAACCGTGATTATTTCTCTCTCTTCCTCTTTCCTGCTGAATCGTGGTTGCCTATCTTGTATTTCTTTCAGACTCATGATAACAGAGAGCATTTGGCCATGATGGAGAGAATCCTTGGACCAGTGCCCTCGAGGATGATTCGTAAAACAAGGTCAGAGAACATAAAACACACCAGTGTTAAAATTGTGTGTAACACTTGGGAATATACAACTTAAATAGAACCAACCTGCCCACACTTGAACACAGCTCACACTGATCTCTGTACCCTCTTAGGAAGCAGAAGTATTTCTATCGTGGCCGTCTGGACTGGGACGAGAGTTCCTCAGCTGGGAAATACGTCAGAGAAAACTGCAAACCCTTACGGGTAAGATCAGTACATGGGGAGTGACAAAGGAAGAAGTGCTGGCTGAAATACAAACATGTCTTGTTTTATATTGCATTTCCTCTCTTAACATTGTCAGTATTCCTCTTAAACTCTTTTTGTTTCCCTTTTCTATCATCCTTTCCCTCTTCAGCGGTACTTGCTGTCAGAGGCGGAGGAGCACCACCAGTTGTTTGACCTCATCGAAAGCATGTTGGAGTACGAGCCCTCCAAGAGGTTGGTGCTAGCTGACTCCCTCAAACACCCTTTCTTTGAGAACGGGGGAATCAGTGAGGCAGCGGGCAGCAAGAACTGGGAGGGGAACCGGGACATCAGCCGGTGACCCGCGAGCCTCCAAAGACTGAATAACAGGAGATCAAGTCTTTTTATATGTGGAGCGGGTGAACTGTTGAATCAATCGGAGCGATCAGATGCTCTGTCGTTTGTCAATAAAGCATGGACACCTTAAACTTCTCGCTCCTCCACCCTGCCACTCTGACGTCCACCTCTGCGGCCTCAAGAGGCATGTTTTTGCAGCAGAGACCAAAATAACCCACGAAAGACTGGAAAAGAGTCAAAATATTTTTTTTCTAGCAGTCACAGCCTCAAAAGTAGCCCTCTATGCAGCTCCTGTCTTCCTTTTGACTTCGGAACCACCTTCCTCCCCTCCATCCGTCCGTCAATTATTTTCATCAGCATGTATAGAAAATAATCCACCTTTCTAAGACAATGAGCACTACAACAACATCAGTTATACAAACAATCCGTTTAGGACAAGAGATGTCTTCCGATTCTGAAGTCGAAGGAAAGGGCAGAAAGGAGATAGAGCTGTATATGCAGCGCAGGTCCTCACAGACGCAATTTTAACATGGAGACATGAAAGATATTCCATTATGCTGACATCAGATATTCAAGTAGAACATCATATTTCCTTGGAAATTGCAAGTATCTCCAGCAGGGAGAAGTGTCCCAAGTTCTTGGTTATATTTTTGTTAAGTGAGCACTTGCATTGCATATGTTTCTTTTTTTATGTATAAATGGATTATCCCATATATGGAGACTCTTGCCCTTAACCTCCGGTCATTATTATTCGCCTATGAGATGATAATGGTGATGGACACTCCACACACAGGCCTCTATGGCCTGTCTTATTGATAGATCTATGTTTGTTCTGTTATGCAATGCTTTTCGAGTGTGAGAGTGTATGCGAGTGTGTGTGTGTAGAGGTGGGAGGGTGTGGGTGACACGTTCATCTTAATGTATTGCTCGGTGGCTTCTTAGTAGTTCATGATTAGTCATGGTTAAATTCTCACACTTATAAAACATGAACTGCCTTTTCCATGTGTGATTATGGTCCGACTAACGTCTCTCCATTGAGGTTAAGCACACAGCTCCTGGTGGTAGCCAATGAGCCACACACAACTCCTCTTGACAGTATTTATTTTTAGTTCTGATAGGTCACAGTGTCCGCCCCCACCTGTACATGACGTTTTTCTGTTTGTTTGTTTTTTGTATGAAATTAAAGCGTATAAAACTGTACATATGTATGATTGTGTAGAATTAAAGTTAAGTCCTCCTTGCCAAAGGCTTATGGTGCTCTCAGTATCAGTCTGGGCCTCTGGTAACAAAAAGGGAGGCGTTCTGTCTTTAAATACCATCACGGTGTCTGAGTCCATCTCTTACCTCCCTGACTGACACCACTGCTGGATGATGTGTGAAAATGGGTGAATGTCCAACACGGTGTCAACACGCTGTCTTGAAAATGAATAGAGTTACATTTAGCGCCTCCATAAAATATTTATTAACATCTATGGGCTGACTGCACAGCAGATATTTTGACAGGTAGCAGGAAACTCGCTGGCGTGTTAATGAGGCTGCATTCCACTTGGTCCTGCTGCTGTGTCTGTGTGTCAGTTACTGGGACACTTAATGGAGCTGAGCTCTTGTTATTGAGTCCACCTGTGTTTTTCCAGTCTGCTTTGCAACCACTCCATTGACAGAGAGACAGCATTGAAGTTGTCTCACCCTGGGGCAAACCCAGAACCTGCTGGATCCATATATAGCCCATGAGGCCTGGGAATCCTCAGGAAGAGAGGGACGTCAGGAACACTGTGGTAAACCTGCTGCCACTGTGACCCAATCCTGGATAAACAGAAGAAAATGGACGGATGGATGTTTTTTGTATGAAGCAGTTATCCATTAGGTCTACAGGTTCATGTGTTCATATGACTTCCCCCTGTGACTGCTTAAAGGATCTTTAAAAATAATTTTTAATCATGAAACTATTTAAGACCTCGCAGTTAAGCTCTCTTGGCAGTTACCTGCACAGGTGTCGTATGTTTCCGATTAGCCTTCATTTATCGTTAGTTACATTTTCTTGATCTAATCTCTCTCTCACTTCCTTCCAAACCCTCAGCTCATCTTTCACCCTGTCGAGACAGGAAGAGGGAGATCTCATGGGGAGATCTGCTGCAACAGGTGTATCTGTGCTCGGTCACGTAATCTTCCTCCCCATCTGTCCGTGATGCTGCTTTTGCAGCCTCATTCACTGCCCCCATTCATTCCTGTTAACTTTTATCCTGTGAATGAATGACTGGATTAACCTGCCTGGGGGTTCTACAGAGGTAAATATAACCCATCGTGGAGCATCAAGACCACGTATTAGCAAAGAACAGGGGATAGGAATACTGGGGCTCTTGGGTGTAAGTGGTCACTTGCCACTTCTGTGAGTGATTCAACCTCACCCCATCCTGTTTGATAAGTACAAAATTATATGAGCAGATTCAATGAGTAATACAAGGTTGATGTTGAACTTGACGTTAATGGTTCCAGGACAGGAAATGACAGTGTCGAGAACAGAAAATTATGTATTTTTATAACTCTCCAGTCCAGATTAAGTGAATGAATGAAATGATTCATTCAGCTTTGTGACTCAGGTATTCAGTGTCTCCAGTCAATGAAGCTGTTTTTCTCGTCTTGGAAGAAATCCTCTCTGCGTCATCCAAGTGTCACCGTCCACCCGTGTCTTTCTACGCTCTCTCTTTATCAGTTGTTACTTTAACACAAAATATGCACGTTCTGTACTGGAACTGTGACTTTTTACCCAAGTACATCCAGCCTATTTGAAGTCGAACCCCAACTCTTCTGACATTCGTTTATAAGAGCTATTTCAGTGGCCAGGTGTAAACAAGCAGCAGTTTTCATGTAAGGGTTTGTTTGGAACTGTTGTTAATCAGATCAGCTCTTGCGTCTTCAGTTAATCCTGTTTGAGGGCCAGCGAGGTCATGAGTCAAATCCCCATAAGAGCAGACAGTGACGGAGCAGAGGTGTATTACAGGTGCACACACTGAAGGACTGGAAGCAATGCAATGAATGGACTCTTTACAGCGCTGACGAATGATACTCATCAGATTGCGTCTACAGGAGACAGCACTTGCAGGTGAGTCTCGCTGTTTCTTTGAGGCGTTTTCCTCAAATGATGCTGTTGATGTTCTTACTCGGCATTATTGTTATTCTTTATATTTGCAGATAAAATCTAAAAGGAGAGCAACACCTCTGACATTTTCTCCAGGACATCTGATTCACCGCAGCGACAACAGCGTCAGCACGGATAACTCCTAGAAATGGATTCCCTCATGTCGCTGGGTTCTCCCCTGAAGCAGTTCACCAGCTGCGTGTCGGGGAAAAGCAAAAACTCCGCCGCCAAGAGAGTGGAGAAGAGGAGCCAGTCTGTCCGCAGGAGCAGCTTCACCCGCAGGAAGAGCATCAGCAGGAGGAGAAGCCTTCCCTGCAGCAGCCAGAAAGTCCCAGACTCCTGGCTCAGATTGTACCAGGCTGAACTGAAGAGAGAGAGGTGAGGACGAGAACAGTCACCGGCTCTAAAACAGCCGTTCTAGTCTTTTATAGTGATATTTTGTCAAATTTGATTTTCAGTTTCCATACTGTACCGACTTTCTAAGAAATTAAAGTATTAAGTTACCATCTTGTCATGCAGCTGAGACTCTTGGCCGAGACAGACTTTGCTTAATGAGGATAAGGCCGTCCTCACATGAATAAGCTGCTTGCCCATGTGTCTTGCCTAATGTTGCTCCTGTGGTGTTTGCCAAAGGAAAAGACAGCAAGCCATAATCGCCAAGAAGAACGCAGAGAGGTCAGTCAGAAGAACTCACTTCAGGAGCCACCATTGCCTCCCAAGGGTGAGTGAGCAGTAAAAGCAGAGCAACAATAATAATTAGTAATAATCATTAATATACAGATGTAATTATCTTCACTCTCTCTTCTACACAAAGCAGACCACCGCTGCCAGAAAACCAGCCACAGCGAAGGATGATTCCTTCTTTGGAGCCTTCCAAGGCCTCAGTCTGGATGGACTGATGGGCGGTAATAATACCAGTAATAATAATCATCATCATCATGCATCTCCTGCTGGAGGAGATCCCTGCAAAGTCATGTGATCTAACACGTAAGGACAATCAGACCTCATGGGCAAGAGCCTTGAAGGACAGAGATTATGATGGAAAGGTGACTTGAGTTGGAAGGGAGTAAAGTTTGGATTGTTAAGATTTTTTCTTAGAAAATTGAATATTTCTTAAGTTTTGCAAATTGTACTTTGCACATTTTCTCTCTTCTTGTGTTGAACCGTTTTTGTGAAAAGTGGTTATAAAATCAAGCAAATCTCTGACGTGTTGTCCTTGAATAATGCTCCACACACTCCTGAGCTGCTTTCATTTTGTGGAATTATTTAAAAACAAAGGGATTTTATTCTGTATTTTCAAAGGAACATAAATAGGGAATTATGTGCAGCAAACACCGCTCAGGTGTTTGGTGTTTTTATTCAGTACTTTAATGAATACATTTATGACATGCAGAACTAAAGGTATATTAAGACAGTAAATTTGTCCTGCAGACTCAAAACAAACACTAAATATTTCTGCATATTTCAGGGAACAGTGTGTAAATCCGGTCAGTATCGTCTTGGCTTGTAAAGTGATCTATATTTGCAGTGCCACATACCTTTAGACAACATCCCCCAAACGTTTCTGTTCAGCACTCAGGTGTGTAGATCACTGTACTGTAGGCTTGTTAAGACCAAGCTTTATTTTGTTTTTTTTTTTAAAAAAAAGAAAAGAACACAATGACAAACCACATTTTTCTCGTCGTTACATGAGTGGAAGATGCATCATTTCTCTTTCTTACATGAGGCAGGTATGATCTCTGGATCCCGATCAGAAATATGTACATTAGAAAAACCAAGTACAAAACTACGTTTGTCAGGGTCAGGACGAGGACGCCGTCGTAGTATCCCGATGACTGTGTGATGACGACGAGGTGACAATACACAGAACTGGAGTTTTTAGAACAGTGAATTTAATCTAATAAAGTCTCATTTTACAGCATCATTCCCTCTGCTCCATCTTGACTTTCGGGGGCTTAAGGAAGGACCTGTTCTTTTTCTCTTTGCTCTTCTTGCCTTTGGCCTGGAAGGTCCTCCAACTATCCACACGGCCGTCTCTCGTTTCCTGTGTTGGAACAAAAAGGGAATTAATGAAACACCAAAAGTAAAGTCATGTTTCCTTTGTGAAGTGAGTAATCCAACAGTGATGAAGGAACAAACCTCAAAGTTCTTCTGCCATTCTCTCTCTCGCTTTGCTTTCTCTGCTGCTTCGATTTCTTCCTCTCTTGCCCTTTTTCTGTTAAATTGAGAGAAGAAGAAATCCATATAATTTGGACATTTAAATAAGGGCGGAAACAGCAGAAAACAGGATATAAATAGACTGTGTATCTTACCTTTCATGCATCTCCTTTGCTTCCCTTTCCTTCCTCTTGATTTCAAGCTCTGCGAACAGCTTCATGGTCTGTTTGTACACTGCTTGTCTGAACTGGAAAAGGAGCAGAATAATAGTCATGCACAAATATACAAATATTATCTGTGTTAACATTGTGAAAATGCTGTTTGTCTAAAACAGTCAAACATATGTGTTTCAGAATAGAACAAAACTGCATTTCATTGATTAACTGTCTCAATCTCTTTATCAGTCACATGTCCAATAACACACAGCAATTACTATCTTGACTGACAGCGTGTCTTTCTAAGACTATAACTTACCATTTCAGGGTCGTCCTCCTCCACGTCCAACAGTTTGCCATCCTTCTTCAACTGTTTCTTTTTCTCCTTTACCTGTTGAGAGCGCAGAATGGCAGAAATAAAACAAACAGATACAGATCAGGACAGCTGAGCAACAAACAAAGGCGAAATGCCTGAAAGGCAAAATGCCATGTGCCACTCACCATATGCTCCACATATTCCTTTCCTGCATGGATCACATCTAAGGCTCTCTTCTTCTGATCTGGATCCAGTAGGAGTTTGTATGCTTTGTCCACAGCTAGAGTACAATGACATATTCTGTTAGTATTTTACCGTGTGTGTTACGTCATACAAAACCACAGACTGGACAACACGATACAAGTTCAGCAGTTTCAGTGATAGCCAATGTAAATGTTAGGAATTTACCTTCAAAGGCTTTCTGTGCTCTGTCTGGATCATCCTGATTTTTGTCTGGATGGACCAAAATGGACAACTGTACAGTTTAAGAGACCAAGAGACCAAATATTAGGAATTAAGGACAAAAAAAAAAAAAAAACACCATGGCACTATCATGTTCATAGAAAGTCATGTCTTCACAATGAAGACCCCTGAAATGTTGTTTTTTTTTTTGCTTACCGCACGAAATCTTTTCTTCAGTTCGTCATCTGTTGCATCTGGATCAATCTGCAGCACCTGTAAACGACGTGAACGCTGGTAAGTTTGTTCTACATTATGCATCCTAACTGTGTCAATATAAGATCATTGTTGTGCTGAAATACAATTATTACTGAGTAACAGCTGCAACACTGTATTGCTCTGATAAGCAGATTGGTCCACCTATTGATTGTAATTACAATTCATTGAAAAGATCACTATGATGTCATCCTTTTGCTGTTTTTCACCTGCGCAGTATTTTCTCTGATTCTGTTACTGGGAAATACACACAACATATTTGTGCACACACATTATGAAGTAAGAATATCTGACCAATTAAAGTCAGAAATGTTTCAATTTCACAATTTTATTCTATTATACTGATTAATCATTTTAATTTAGTAGGTAAAGATATCAAACATTTGTCTAACTTCCAAGATGTGTTGAGTCAGTCTAAATCAGTGCTTACTGAGGTTATTTTCCTGTTGGTCAGGCTTTGGTAACTAGATAATTGGCATCTAACAGCATTTTTTTTTGACATTTTTAATAACAAAATAATTAATACATACTCAAGCTATTACAGCCATAAGACATAGTGATGACAAACATCATCAAACACTTACCTCAAAGGGATTAAGATTGAAATAGGACGCGCCAGGTCTGAGCAGTCTGTCAATCTGCTGCTTGGAGGTTAACACAGAGTCTCTCTTCTCAATCTGCTTCACCTGTCAGACAGACATCATGTAGGGAAAGCTTTCAGAATACAGCCAGCTGCACCTTTTCTACGCGTACGGAGGAGGCTGAGGAGTGAGGTGTCATGACACAGGAGGCTGCTCTGCATCCTTTCTGGGACTCTGACCTCATTCAGCCTCAGTGTTGCTATGTTGTGACCGAGGGAGGCTAACAGAACCCGCCTTTAGAGAGTGTAATATGTATCCGACTATGGCTAAGTTTAAGCTGAAAGTGAAAACATGAGCTATCTTTGGTGGTGTCAGTACAGAGACGAAGCAGCTCACACAACATGTCAGTGAACGTTAGCTCCTTAGCGTTAGCTGATGTTCCTGCAGGGCCTCGCAGGGGAGAAACACGAGAGCCGCTCAGTAACCGACTGAAGTCACAGCGTGGCCGACACTTTCAAATCACATAAACTCACTCAGCTTCTATCGTACCTCCGAGATAAAGTTTTGAAATAATTCATCCGACATATTGTGTGAAGAAGGTTCTCCTCCGGTCGCCGCCATCTTGCCCCAGGTTTACATGTGACGTATAGCGTCACGTGAGCTTGCAGTTCATTTAAATGCAAATCGCTTTTTTATTTCATTTCTATAACTTTATCTGTGCGTGTTCTCCATACGGCAACAACAAAAAGCTCTATTAATAATTTTAGGAAACTAATGCGGAATTATATATTTAAACATGAATTAATTAAAAAAGCCAGTCACGTGAGAATGGCTGTGAATATACAGAATTAAAAATAGATTGTTAAACACAAATTATATGAACTGATGATGATGATGGAGATATAAAATTATAAAATTAGACGTATTTATTTTTTTCTGTATTAAAAATAGTTATTATTTTGAAAGGTCAGGAACCGTAAGAAAATAAACTTCCGCTCCGGCTAATTTTACTTTAAAAAAAAAAAAAAAATAATACAAAGCACAGTGATTTGCGATAAAGCCTCCCGATAAATTCACTTATTGTTTAGATGTAGTTCCATGTATTGATTTGGAGCGCTGAGCTTTGCTCTGCCATATAATTACAATGAGCAGCAGCTAACAGTAGCAGCTACCCAGCTAATATACTTCCTGCGGGATTCTCCATGTATGATTTGAACCTCCTTTATTATTACGTCCGCAACGTCTTCATGGGGGTTCAAAGCAAATCTCCCCGATGTCTGACTCCAGCGACACATTACTACTGCTTACTAAACTTATTTCAGCCCGATGAACTACAAAATCAGGACAGTATTTTCCAGCTCAGACACACCTGGATCACAGTTTACCTTTACTTAATCACGGCGAGGCAGGAAAGGGTGAGTAGCGTGAACACGACTGGCCCACTGACAGGCCACAGTGGTCTGCCAATCATACGCAGAACCCCACCCCCACGCCCCCCGTTTGACTGATGAAGTCATTAACTCCAGGAGCCATTACTGTACAACATGTACTCCTAAAAGTAGTACCTGTGTTATCAAGATACTGATTCCATGATAGTATAAACAGTAGCTTGAACATGAATACACACACACACACATATTTATTTGGGTAATATCATGTATTGAACAAAGGTCATTTCTGTTTACAGTCAGAATATTTTAAAGAAGCAGCAGTCTGCTGGGTGGAGCTCGGATCACGACATCCATCAACTGTATCCTCCTACACTTCTGCAATAAGGGAAAAGACATTAGAACATATAGTGTTATAAATGCATTACTCATTGAAGATGGAAAAATCATGTTACATTTACTGAGACTAAGTCAAAGCAACACAAATACTATGAGCCAAAGCTTCCTCCAATGAGAGCAGATGCTCTAATCCATAATTATTTCTCACCTGTGCCTTCTCTGCTGAGCTGTGCCCAGTGCTGCCCGTCCTGGACCTCTATTGCACATTCCAGTAAGTTCATTTTGGGTAATGTGGAACCTTCAATGTGGAATGCTTCTGGAGCTCGCAGCTTGTGGAGAACTGTCCTGACTCAGAACTAGAAAAAAGGCCACACAGACAAGAGCATGTTAACAAATCTCTATCAGGTTCTAAACACCAGACAACAACAACAACGTGACCAGAAAGACACACTGGATAGTCTTTAACACGATGCAACACGTCTGTAAGAACTGACAGAGCTGTATATGCCACATTTGTGACTTGACGTCCTGTTAATATTCTTAAAAAACAACGTACAGGACTTACTGACTCTGGGAAGTAAAGAGGCCTTAAAGAGACGACTAGGACATCAAACATTATGTTTTAAAATCATAACAAAAATGTAAAAATACAAACATGTTCAGACTTTCTGAGCATTAGTTCAGATAATGAACAATCTTACCAATCAGTCCCTTCCATTTGTGTGAACTCATTCACATGGATCGGGGCAGCTCCTTTTTACTGCCTGCTGACAAGAGGCAACATATAAAGACACAGTTCTGACATGAGAAACTGCACAGGACACTCCAGCATTTGATGGCACTTCAATACAAACCAAAAACATGGGTCAACTGATACAGTAAGCTTCCTGATGTAATGCTGTCCTCCCTATTTCAGTCTTACCTGTGTAATCTAAATACTGTAGCCTATCCACTGCCATCTTGTGGCGTTGAAGGGCACAGACATCAGTTCTGAGGCACAGCCATTGTTCCAACATGAGCCAATTTGACCAATATTTAATTCAACGTCCCCCCTGCTCTTTTGATACATTTATTAAAAAGCTCCTGTAATCAACATCTATGTATTAATTAACACTTCTCCAGCTGAGAAAATGGCCAATAAATACAGCGTCGGATAAAGGAACAATGGACCACTAGTCGTGCTGGTGTGAAACTGCTACCTCTAGCGGTGTAGGAGGGGAAAGGTCCTCCACCACCACCCTCCATTCACAGAATGTGTGTGCAGACAGCTGAGGTGATTTTGGTGCAGTAAGCCGAGACAGGCAGCAGGTGCTTTTTTTTTTTTTTTTTGCAGGGTTTTTGGGTTTATAGTGCTTACCAAATCCTTGACTGTCTGCCTTCTGGCTGTTTAATCCAGTCTTAAGACAGCCATTTGGCTCTTAAAATTGTGCACGACTTTTGAACTATGTGAAGGAAATGCACTGCTCGTGTTCTCTGAACCCCAGAAACATGCTCGTAACACAATTAATTTTAATATTTCCAATGTGTCTTCAGTCAACTTTAGTGACTTGTGTTCTTCATAGCCTGGAAAATGAAAAAAATCAGACTCCTACTAAATTTTAAAAAAAAAATTAAAAAAAAAGAAGGTTGATTCGTTGTACAGTAAATTAGTAAGGAAACAATAAAGAGAACAAAGTATAATTATGGCTAGTGTTTCTCGAGTGATTACAATTAGCTACAGGAGAGGAGACAGTACTCTGTGCAAGGCTAGCTCACCCTTGAGTACCGTTCAGGTGAGTTCCTCATTCTAGTGGTGCCGCTCTCAATGCTTCTCCACCTAGGCAGGTTGGAATAAGAGGACAGACACCATGAAACAAAATACAATGATACCATGGTACCAAAAGGCAGAAGCTAATAACACTTTTCTACGGTAAACAGACTGACAGGCGATCACTTGCTATGGCAGAATAAGAATTTTAACCCTTTGGGTGGTCAGATCCTTGGTGTCTTCAAAAGGAGAGAAAAGGTGGTTGAGGTGATGTGCAGATTTTTTTGGGGAATAAAAAGAAATTGGAGACAACTCGGCATACAAGTACAATCCATTCAAAAGTCAAATGTGGTGCTCTAACTGCAGTGACAGCTCACCATTATCCAAGATTGTCCTGATCTTTAAAGTTTGCGTGAACAGGTGGACACAGTATATGCTTCAGTAGATGTTAAAAAGAATGTGAACGCAAACCCTCATACACTGTAATTCCACGGCACAGGAAATATACACCTGTGAATACACTGCATGTTTACTTCTGTTACCTTACAGTGCTATTGCAGTGTTAGGCATTTCTTTGGCCGTTTCCAAATGAGGTAAAAATATGGGCAGGAACCATGTGAGGCAAAGCATAAAGGAGTTAAAGCAGCATCTCTTCATGGATTACGGGTTTAGAGGGTCGGCTGAAGTTTACTAAAGCACACACTGTTTGCCTATGCACACACATTTTGAAAGACAGGTACAATCTTGGGTAATCGCAACTAGTCAAAATTACAGTTTGGTCCTTTAATAGTCGTTTGTATGGTTGTGATTCATTATAGAGATTCTGAGTGCAGGAAATGACTGTAGTCTGATATAACATGCACTGAAACATAAAGGGTTAAAATCCTGTTTAATCACTTTCATAAAAACACCTTTCAAATTCTCTTGTCCCGTTGTCTGATTGCACATTTCAGTCTTTTGTGATTATCCTTTGAGGCAAAAAAAAAATTTGACTTGGAAAAGAAGATCTTCATCCAAATGAGAGAATTTGAGGTCAAAATCAAATCAAATACTGAATGACAACACTGAATTTGAGTATCTGACAATTGACTGATGCTCAGCTGAGTTTTATTGAAACGGAACAAACGTAAAAGTTATAAATACAAAGAACATCAGAGAACAAACTGCTATGGCTCTTAAGGTAAGCCAAACCAAACTCTATTGGGCAAGTTCAAAGAAAACATAGGAAGTTATGGTATCAGTTTTAAAAAAAACACAATTTGTCTACCTCTAGAAATGCTAGGCATACACTTTGAACATTACAAAACTTTGATTTCTTCCTTCCTGTGGATTCTTTTCTCCACCAATGCAAAAAAATGACGTATGAAGCTCTAACCATATGCATTTATTTACAAGCAAGTCCCTAAGCAACTATGAGAAACCACAAATAAAGGGAGTACAAGAAGGGGAGGGAGGAAAGGGGTACGGACAAAAACTTCCTGCAAGGCAAATATTAATGTTCTCTCAGACTTTTGAGAATTAAATGTCCACTTTTTTTTTGTAAATGTTCATTGTTGGCTTTAAAAGAATCAGGAACAAAACGTAACAATAAAAGTATTTAGTGTGTTTTTTTTAAATACACATGTCCCAATGTAACCGTAGGAGTAAGAAATGATTCACCACAACGGTTACGTTCACTTCTTCAGCCAAAAGGCTTTCCAGCCAATCATCTCGAGCCAATTCTGGGGTCTGTCCACTTTTTCTGAGATATATACAGATTTTTTTTTTCTCATGGGAGGGATGAAGAATAAAAAGTCAATCAAAAAATTGTGGCCAATCTCCTGTTTTTTTTTTTTTTCTCTTTTTATTGTTGTTTTTCTCTTTTTTTTTCACTTTGCCAAATACCTTTTGGTGCATCTACTTCCACTGCTGCCCATAAGAATCCTGTGAAAACTCCATGGTGTCATTACTGTAACCATAGTTACCGGAATAGTCGGCCCCTTGCTGCAGGGGCTGCTGGGCGATGGGCTGGGACCCCCAGTTCTGTTGGTTGTTGGTCTGGCGGCGCTTGGAGTCAGGCTGGTTAAACACGTCTGCCTTCCTCTTTCCGCCGACGTTACCCCCGCGGTTGCCCCTGGCCCCACGAGGACCGCGGCCCCTCTGTGGCTGGAAAGGGGCTCCACGCCCTCCTCGGCCACCCCTCGGACCACCGAGAGGCGGCCCTCTTTGGGCGTAGCCACCCCGGCCTCGGGCAGGTGGCGCTCCACGAGCCCTAGGTGGAGGAGGCCCCCCCCTGCTGGGACGAGTGCCACGGCCCCTCATGCTGTACACATCTTCATAGCCGTAGTAAGGGTCTTCATAGCCACCACGGTAGTCATGATAGTCGTAACCATAGTAGTCATCATAGTAGTCTTCATATCCATAGTAATCTGGTGGATAGGCATAGCCCCCTCGCCCACCACGACCCCTGCCTCTACCTGGTGGAGGCATGCGTGGAGGTGGGTAGTAGTAATAGTCATCATACCTGCAGAGAGAAACACTGTGTTACATTTAATGAATTCCTCAAGTGAGAAAAAGTTGAGTAACTGACCAGTCACGTGTGCCTGTCCCTCACCCTGCGTTCCTGGTCGTCTGCCGAGCTGCTTGGCGCTCTTTCCTCTTCTTGTCTGGGGGCTTTGCTAGGACAATCTCAATTTCCTCACCTCCTAGCTCTTTTCCGTTCATCTCATCCATCGCCTGAACAAACAAAACAGCCCTTACTGTAACACGAGATCATCGGACATGCTAAACATCTTGTCCAAAGTGTGAATAACCCACCTTCACAGCAGCATCCCTTTCTTCAAAGTGGACAAAAGCGTAGTCTTTCAATTTTTTCACTCGTTCCAGCTTTCCAAACTGAGAAAAGGTCTTTTCAAGAAGCTCTTCAGTCACCGCTGTGGCCAGCTTCCTCACAAAGAGCACCTTGACCTATGAAGACAACGGAACCAGGGTGTGAGTCTATGGATCAGATCCTTGTTGTGTTTAAAAGAGGAAGACCTGAGACTTGCTAACCTTGGCCATGACCTCCGGGTCTGGCTCAGCGACAGGGTCAGCCCACTCTACAGTGACTGGGTTACCCCACACCTTGACCTTGCCGCTCATTAGGCGGCGGCGAGCCTGTGCTGCAGACTTGTGGTCCTCATACTCCAGGAAACAGAAGCCACGGTTCTTCTTCTTGTCATCTGGCTGGTGGTACAATATCACCTCTTGGAGACCCTCTGTAAGATACAACAATAACATCTCTAACTTTTAACATGGCTGTCATCCTTCATGAATGACGATTTCTGTTACGCTTTGGAAAACTGACCTGTAACTTTGCCAAAGTCTTCCAATATACTTTCTCTTGTCTTGTTCTTTGGAATTGATCCGACAAACAGGCGATTGTTTGCAACAGATATACACACACCCAAGTACTTGCCAGGGCGGATTTCATGGTTGTCACACTGAAAATAGAAAGGAGGGAACAAAAACAGTGTGAACTACATTTCACTACTACTTTCTGAATGAACAGCGACGTAAAAAATTAAGCAATTGGAAACCTGAATTCTCTTATCTGTAAAGTAATATCAAGTCACATTAACAGGTTGAGAGTATTCCTTTAAATATTTCACTTGTTTGATATGTTGTGATGCTACTTACAAGCTTCACAGCCTTTTGGGCGTCATCCTTATTGCAGTATGTGATAAAGGCGTAACCTCTATTCTGACCAGAGAGAGGGTCCATCATTAACCTGAGGTCCCAGATGGGACCGGCAGACTCGAAGAGTGGCACCAGCTCATCTTCATACAAATCCCTTGGGATTTTTCCCACAAACACCTGGCGAGGAGCAGAGAAACAGCAGAGCGTAAGAATGTATAAAACCTAATATACAGCACGATATTTGGGATTCATCATTGATACTGCTGCACCAACCTGACACTCGCCCAATTAAAGAATACAAAGACACACTTATCTACCTCTGTTCCAATCCCTGGCTGCGTTCCTTTGAACACATCCTCAGGCGGGGGACCTCCATATTTTCTCTGCCCTGTAGTGACATCCAGGGTGTATCCTGTCCGCTCCAATAGAGCCTAAAAGAAACGCATAAAAACACGTTTGCTTTGACTGCATGGCTGCAGAAGCATGTTTACATGACATTCATTCTGACGTGCTACACAACACAGCCACATGGCTTTGTTTACCTTTATTTTTGCCTCATCTGGGCCCTTGGTGGACTCCTGTACTTTACTCCCTTGTTTTTCTCTCTGTCTGTAAGTCTTCATGACTCCGCAAAGGAAAGCACTTTTATTCTACATTAAAAAAAAAGAAGAAGAAGATTGTTTATAACAATCTACACAAACATAATACTGCTCTGAAAGACAAAAAGGAATGTAATGCATCCATGTGGTTACCTGTACATGGGACAGGTCGCTCTCTTTGAACTGCTGCAGCACTGTGAGTGCTCCCTCTTCGTTGAACTCCCGCAGCGCATCAATGGCCCTTTCATCTAAGTCCACGTACGCCACCAGGCCTACAATAACAAAACATGTAACATGTTCACTGACTGGCTCAGCTACACCGGACCCCCGTTAGTACCCCGGCTTGTTAATGACGGTGCCAAAAACAGCCACCACCCACCTGTCTGGAAGATATTATCTAGACTTTCAGCCACTTTCTGAGGGAGCCCAGCATCGATGAGCGTCTGGTAGTTCTCTGTGTGCGTCGTCGTCACATCCATGGGTTCTTCCTCCTCCTTTGCCGGGGCAGAACTACCGTTCACCTCAGCGGCAGCCATTCTCCTGTAATATCCAGCAAGGGAAATAACTTATTTATAGTTAAAGCTCATCACAAGGTTTCATTTTTCTCGTGCAGAGTTATTCAACGCACACTTGAGGTCTCACTAAGCGAAACTGAAAGTGTTTTTAATAATTTAAAATCTTTCTAAAAACAGTTTTTCACCAGAATATTAGCAAACAGGTGGATGTGGTGTTTAGTTGACAGTCTGTTATTTTTAGAAGCATTTCTTACAGGATAAACCCGGGAAAACAGCCCACGGTGAATCGCATAATGTCTGAAATAAAATACCGTGGATACTCATAACTGCACTGGACGTTTAGCCGTTCAGGTAACGTGAGGTAACATAACCCGGTCACTTGAAGAAACAACCGACAGCCGCCGTCCCGCCCCCTTCACATGCAGCCCGCTAGCTAACGAGGTGGATACATTTTCTCACTACATTAGCACGCCGACTTGGACGAGCGCCCTTTCTACATATATTCATTTTACAGTTTTTAGAGCAAAATACGCCTCCGACATGTTTCTCACATCCTCAACTGACAGCAATGTTGGTTAGCTCGCTGGCTAGCTGACGAGCTTATATACGAAGGCCTCGCCGTGCAGAAAGACACCTTTCACCAAATCAAACACACGCTCCGTGCAAGGCGCTAACAGATAGTTAGCGAAACTCACCAGTCTAATTCAGGACACTAACAGTGACGTGTGTTAAAATGTGGAACGATTAACTTGTCGGACGTACAAAAATGTCTAATACGAAGAATACGTTTGAATCTAACACACGAGACAAATTTCCAGACAGCTACGGTCTCGTCGTCGGCTCGCCCGAACAACGCCACCGCTCGGCAAATATCGCGAGATGTGGAGGGGGAAAAAACGCGTAGCAGGGCGGGTGTGTTTGTTTTGACGTCTTCCTCCTCTTCTTCCTTTCATGGCGAGATTCAACCGGGCGGAGCATTACCGCCACCAATTGAAGTGTAATAGAAATCTTCTTCTTCTTATTATTATTTAACTGTAATGTAATATGTTATAATGTAATGTTAATTAGTTCTGTGTACAGTAAGAGCAAGGGCGTTCACATGCCGTACTTAGTTGAATAAAGTATAGAAATTATAGAAGTGAGTCTTAATTTTGTTCCACATGACAGATTTAATTTCTGTCTTACTTGTTTGGTATTACCAATTCATCTTGATTTGCTTTTAATCATCTTTTGGCAAATTGATCAGCTTCATCCGTTTGAATGCCTGCATGAGGACTGAAGACTGCTAGATTTCATGTAAGAATATCTTGTCTACATCTTGAATGTAATGTTATTTTAAAACTTATTTTAGACCCATCAGTCCATCAACAGTTTACATACAGTATTTACATGCATGTACATGCTCGTGGCTAACCACTCAGTGATTACTAATTTCTTAGTCATAACTGAAAGAACAACTGTCCTCTTGATTTTGCTGCCAATGCAAGTTTGTAAGGATCTTTGCAGGGTGTAAATCTTTATTGCTATGCAGTCTTGCCCAATCATAGCCTTTTTCACATATCTTGTGTTCTGGCAACAGTTTTCATTTTTTCTTTTCATAATGAAGTTTTAAACAAGTCCATTCACTAACTTTCTTTCTGTAAAGAAAAAGTTTGATATTTTTATATAGTTTAAATCCATTTCTGTAAAACCCGACTTACCAATACCAGGGCCAATTTGTGTATACTTTATATATCATTTATCAACATTGAGAATAGAAGCACTGATTAGACTACACTGAGGATATAGAGGAGACAGCTCAATCTTAAGTAGCATTGCTGTTCAAACTAGGAGTGCCGGACGGTTACACAGCCTGTGTAAACGTGTTTGAACTTTGACCTGGACATGCTACATACAGGGTAAGCCTCATTTAACAAGCAAAGTTATTCTAAACAGAATGAAATCATTTAGCCAATAAGGACGAACAATAAGTTACACAGACATTCAAAAGTGAAGCACTTTATTGTTGAATTATTGTCAGTATGAAATTTCATACAGGCTCTTTCATCTTTTCATTCGCATTGGAATCGATCAATAACTGATAATCATTGACTTGGCAAAGAAGATGGGCTGACTTTCAGGAAGAGAAACGATAACATGCCTCCCTTCTTCAGTCATCATGTTTCAGCTTTCTGATTTTTCCCTTGTGACGGTCGATCTCCTTCTGTAGGCGCTCAATCTCCTTTTTGTGGTGCTCAATCTCCTCTGCGTGATGTTTCCTCAGCGCTTCCATCTGTTCCTTCTCCTTCTGCCTGCAGGTGGAAACAAAGTGACGAGACACGGGGTTCAAAACAAAGGATACGGACAGGAGCCTTCAACTGTCGTGACTACCAACATGACAGCAGGGCTCTCACCTGAAGTACCGCTCCTCCTCTGCTACTTCTCGCTTTCCAAACGCACCCCCTGCCTCCCTTACTGAGCCTCCTCCACCTCCACCTTTGCCTGCTCCCTTGCCCAACTCCCCAAGCTGGAATAAGTACAGTGAATATCACAGTTCATGTAAGAAAGGGCATCACAATGAACAGTGGATATTATATATTCTTTGTTTGGTGCTTTAGTAAACTATTTATGGTCACCTCTGTTCATACTAACAACTGTGTGTTGTTCTTGATTGGTGGATATGATATCCACCATAACTGACAAAGACTGGGCTACACTTCTCAAACCTTCAACAGACAGACAAAAAACTGGAACTTTAGTTTACTGTAGTGTCCTTTTCTCTGCTTTAAGTTACAGATGCATGACTGCTACTGAACACATGTATTGTCCATGCAGACTTCTGTTCACTGGTATGTTCCTGTCCTGCACTGCTCAGTCTAACATTATGGGACTGAACTACACGTCCCATGTGTTCAGGAGCAGTTACACAACACCAGGAGAACGCCTCTTCAGTCATACAGATCAGAGTGTTTTTAGCTTCATGTCTAACGTTAAACTGGACTCAGACCAAACATGTCGCAGTCTTTAAGTGCATACTTTTTAAAAATTATTATTATTTCATAGTGTTGTGTTTTAGAAAAGTCCTCAATGAACCCGCACCATGAAGCAACTGTACAAGTTAGCAACTGGTAGCTTCATACTATGTCCAGCAAGAACTTTAGCTTAGCAAGCTAAGTGCTAACAGTGAACCGGTCCTCTGTCACCACAGGTTACCTGATCAGATGCCATTCTAATCTGAGAGGCGATGCATTTCCTGAGGTTTAATCTCACAAGGAACCCTGCCATTATCGCTCGGTGTTACTGAGTGCAACAGTGAAAAGTTGACTCCACTGTGTCCACTGTTCCTGTGGCTGTTAATGCGGAAATTTGAAGGGAACGACTCAGACGGGGCGTGGCGGAGATATACACCGCTGGTAAGCGCTGGGCTGGTTGGTGCCACCGTGCGGCGAGGGGTGAGAACTGCATGATTTATGGGCAGTGCATGCATTGGGAGCTGTGCTCAATGGTGGAGCAAGGTTTCAGATCCTTATTAAGGCAAGGTAAAAGGAGTAATGCCACACTATACTCTGTTACAAATGAAAGCAATACATGCACCGAAAAGGTCACTGAAGTCAAAGTATGTAAGTATAACCCTACAAATATATGATGTTATTAGATATTTATTACCCATGCATGAATATAAAAGCAGAATTTTACTTTTGCAGTTGGTTGCGCATTTTAACTATTTTATAGGGGATGCAGCTAATGATTATTTTCATAATGATTGATTAATCTGTTTATTATTTTATTGATTAGTTGATGGTTTAATTTGTAAAACTTATAAAAACAGTGAAAAAATGTCACATCACAAGTGATCAGAGCCCAAAGCGACACATTCACAGTGGTACAAATAGTATAAAATTCAACCTTAGCACAAATAAATCCTCACATTTGTTAAACTGGAACCATGAAATGTTTTTGCAAGAATAATAATAATGAAACAATGATTCAAATTGTTGCACGTGTGCATGCATAGATCCACAGGGACTCCACTTTGGACAGAAGAGCACCATGCAAACATGCAGACTCCCATAATTGATGCACTGATACAGACATCTTGCAAAATATATTTATAATATAAACACAGACAGACAGACTTCCTTTATGTTCAAACATTTTTATATATCACTTTATATATCACTCATTTCAAGCTCATATCTGTCTACAGCCTGTATCCATGTGCTGTAACCCAAGTGCTCATATCTCAAGTGCTGGATGAGACACACTCAGCAGCACAAAGGGAAGCTTTGCACAGTAAAGAGAGGTGGTGGGTGTTTAGTACAGATGAGTCATCATAATGGAGTCCCACTGATGAAGAGTCCTCCCTATCAGACAATGCTCATCCCAGCACAGTGTTGGATGAGCTCACCGGCCCTGACACTCATCTTTGATTGTCTGAATCCAGCAGAGTTGATGGTCAACGAGCGAGTGTAGGCGTGGTGCCGCTGTGATGACGTGCCACATCCCGTCAAGCTGTGCGGCAATGACTGTCATGATCACTGCTGTAGATGTGGAAGCTCCTGTGAAAAGGAAAGCATGTAAACTTGTTGTGTCACTGTGTTCTGCAGTGCATCCATCCTTGGTTTGTAACTGTGGAGTGAAAGCAAAACAAAGAAGATACAAAAGCTGCAAAACTTTTGTTTGACACAGTAAGAACAGGGTCAATGAGAAAACACTTGTGCAGTTTCTTTCAGGAGATAAAGGAGGTTAGTCGCTTTGCAAGGTTACATTTGAACACTTTGTCTGCAACTGAAGCAGTAACGCCATAGCGACAAATGGTGGCAGTATGCTCTCGTACAGATGGAGAACATCTGCTATGTGTTGCAGCCAATATGGTGCAAACTCCCATTCATATAGCATTCATATAAGAAGAATCTCGTCTTCTCTTTTAATGGACGACAGCGAGTGCTGCTCTCATTTTGTTTCCAATGGAGGATGGAAATTGAGTTTCATATAGAACAATGAATATTGCAGAGTGCAATAATCATCGCTGGACAGACCTTCAATATCCACAGAGGTACCTGATTCTGTTGCATAACTGCACATTACTTAACTGTGACAACTCTACAGAAGCAAAAGAACTTGGCAAAAATCATCTTTCAGAAAGGTTATTAAAAGTAAAGAGGGGGCTATCCTTGTCCCTAAATTGACGGACACACATATAATTTCCATATAAATGTAAAATAACCTCAGAGGATGCAATAAATCAGGCTGAATTGAACCGGAAATCATTTTATTATGTTTAGTAGAAAATTCCAGCTACTGCGCTGAATCAAACTGAACTTTGAGAGCTGTTTTTTCTTTTTCTTTTTTTTTTTTTTCTGTGGCCGTGCGTGTATGTGCGTGTTTCTCTATGCTCATGTAAGGACTTCCGGTCCACAGGATACAGAGCAGCCAGTTATCTGGATCCTTTCAGAGCTGCTCACCTCGCCGGCTCAAGTGTTGCCATAGGAAATAGTATCCTGGCAACAGCACTAACCTGAGCAAAGACAAAGTAAGGTCATGCAGACAACAAGATGTGGTACTATGTTCCTGTATCAACAATTCATTTTCATAACCTCTGCTTGCAAGGACATTCATTACAATTTTGTCATAATATCCTTTCAGGATTTTTTATTATTATTATTCTGAATAATACTTAATGTGAACTCACATTTTTTATTTATTTATCTTTTTGCACGGACCACTCTAACAGCCTTTTTGCTGCAGTGTTTCATAAATCCACATTTTTGGATGTCATGCGTAATGCCTATAATCTGCCTCTTTCTACCAGTGCGCTATCAATAATTGCATGAAATAGCGCTCTCATCTGAAACTCATAACACCTCTGGGTGGGGAAAAAACACGTTTATATACCTGTGGGGATGAAACTGAGCCTTTTGTTCAGGAGTTCAGCACATATTTCTGAGATAATAGCTTTGTGTTGGCATGGAGTCATGGCAAAGTAACAAACACATTCCTTTCTAGAAACTTCTGTTTTGTAAAAACACATCTATGAAATGCAGAAACTACAATAAATGGAACGACAGTTGCATTTGAATTGCAATGCAGGAGCTGTATGCTATTATGCTGTATGCTACTATGAAATACTGTGAGTCTAAAACCTGCTTCAAAAATATTCAGACTTCTCTGTCTCTTTTATGTGCATTCAGCTCATCCAATCCTCGAAATGTTGGTGCTTAAACTCCTTGTTGCTAATAGCCCTCATGAGCTGCCTGGATGTTGCCAGTGTTGCTATGGTGACCATCCGGATTGATAAAGGGGTTCAGATTCTTTGTGGTCTGTGCATACAAGGTTTTTTGGATAAGAAACAGTAGCAGACATTATTTACCGGCGCTGCAGGCAGCTTGGCACTAATTAAAAGAGAATTGACTCACTTAGCAAACTGATTACAATGTGAAGGGAGCGTCCAAAAACATCCAATCACTTCTTTTGAAACAGTGATGTTACATCACTTTTTTCTCAACCAGACTGCTCACAAAGTGCTGGTATGTTGTTCTCTAACATTTATGTTATAATGTAAAGGATCTGACTCACATTGATAACTGGCCGCTCTGTGCAGTTTTTATTTATTTGTTCCTATTAGTCACTGCCAAGGTAGCGGCTACTTTTCCTGGAGTCCACACAAGTGAAACATTACATCATCATGTAAAACAAAGGAAACGCATAGGAAGCCAAACAAAAAGACAACTAACTAACACGTGAAACCAAACAAAACCGCTAATATCAAAGTAATAACAGAACAGTCTAGAATAATAAGGCACATTTATATGAGCAGGCTGTACTAGACACAGACACAGACATGCCTTTAATGATGATGTTAACATGCTTGTGTTCAGCAGGTGTACTGCTTACCATGTTCCCCATCTTAATTTGCTTATCAGCACTAAACAGACACCGTAAAAAAGCTGCTGGCATCTGAGATTGCCAGAATTATAATTTAATAACACAATAATTTATTGTAATAAATACAGTAAATTTCACATTAAAAGTTGCTGTTTTATTCTGTGTTTACAGTTTTAACCGTTAAAAGAAACACTCTTTTGCTATATAATTAACATGAGAAAAAACATATGAATGTTGCATGAAATAAAGGTTTTCCCATCAAATATGATGTTTTTGTACAGTCCAGTTAACAGACTGTCATTTTAAATCCTTCTTTGTTCTCTATAAATTTCCTTGAAATTACTGAAATAAAGGGTGAAATACGACTGTTTTAAGGGCGGCTGATGGGAATGCCATTACTTTTATAGGTATACAACTCACTCTGACGGGACCATAAATATCTGTACTAAATTTCGGCTAATTCATCTAATAGTTGCTGTGAAATTTCACTCAAAACCAAAAATATGGACCTCATGGCTTCATTGGAAGAAAAGTCAGAGATAACCAAAGTACCTAGGATACATCATCTGGGGACCGTGAACAACATTTTATACATATTAATGAATGAATAAGTGAAAACTTTGACCAGCCGGTGGTGCTGCAGGAAAAGTCAGAGAATTACGGTGGAAGTCTGTACAAAATGTCATGGCAGCCCATCAAGTAATTGTCAAGAAATTTCAAAAAGCCAAAAAATGTCAACAAGCTCTCCGCACTATAGAGGACAAATCGAGAAATCACAGAAATCAGCTGGATTCACACACTGGGGTTCATGAATGTTTACAGAAATTCAACGCAATCCATTCATTCCCCAATGCTTAAGATATTTCATTCAGGACTTCAGGAAAAATATAGTCATACAGCGAGAATGAGAAATATATCTTCTCTTCACAAAGCAATGCCTATTTTTCATGTCTGTGCAATAATTTGCAGTCTGACTATTGACTCACTCACTTGTGACCGCCAGATTGAGCCTCTTTCCAGATTCCAGCTGATCTTATTGTACAAAATGTCCTATACACTTCAATATGAAAGCCATTTGCATTCCATCAGTACTAAAGCCGGTCATTAGCCTCCCCCAGTCCAGTCAACCCCTGGGGTTAGCATATGGTTTGAAAGTAAGACAAGTGGTAATACCCTCCAGGAAACCGCTCTCAAGAGACTGCTGGCATTTAGCTATGACGCACAAACACTGCTGTAATCTACCACATCTGGCTTTTTGTCATTCAGAGGTAAAAGAGCCACATGGGGCCACGGGGCAGAATGGGAGGTTCATGGCCCAGCGATTCTTTATCAACCCCAATCAGGAGGAAAAAGTGCAAGAAAAAGGGAAGTTGTGTGTGTGTGCAAAAGAGAGAAAGATAGTGTTTGCATTGACATGTTTAAGTGCTTATTTCAAGTCAGTAAGCGAACATATCAGCGTCTGAAGTCCTCCTCATCACCCCTGCTCCATGTGCTGATTCTCTGAGTGGTCTGTGATTGCTTTAATGACATTCAAGAGAAATTCTGTCATCAGGAACAGACAAGCTGGCGGTTTCAGCATCTCAGAGTCTTGCTCTCGGATCTGTTACGCTCTGAAAGACAAGAGTATCATTTGAGACGAAGGACATGGTGTCCCACAGCAGAAAACAATAGATGTAGCTAATCTTCAGAGCTGTAGTTTTCGCTTCCCAGTAATGCCATGAAACCAGCACGGTTTGTAGCAAAGACAGCAAGACACAGTATACCTTCAACTGAACACAAACAGCTGTGGCTGACAGGTGCTAAAATCTGTTGTGATTTCTTGCTCAGTTCTTTCTAAAGCAGCATCACTGTGACATATTCATAGCAAAAAAAAGATGTCATCAATTGCAGAAGTTAATTAAACTTTAACACAAGAACATTTGTATTTTGTATGTTAGATATTCGAATTTATTTTTCTCTGTACAGTTTAAGAAAAAAATCTGAATATCTATTATTCCATGACAACATGGACAAACTCGACCTGCTGATGAAGATCGCACGATGAGCTTGCAAGCTCCACAACAGCTTCCAAATGGTTGTTGTGATGAGATTGTTCTCTCTGCTGCTTATTGTTGGAACTGTGTTTTATGAGTTGCACTTTATGTCAACAGGTTGCAGGGATACCACATGAAACGCTAGGCAAGAATTTCGCCCATGAAATTTAATTACGCGACATCTCACTCTCTAATCATTACTTCTTTCCAGCATCTCAGATAAAATGTCACCTCACAATGTCATAGAATTTTTAGGTGACAGGATGCTGATAGCAGCGGCGTTAATGATTTCATGCACTGACAGCCAAAGAAGCTACTTTTACTTTGACTGCTCTCCTCTCCTCAACCTTTTCTTTTTCTCCTTGTATGATATTTTGTGATCTGGAGCGGGCCTCAAGCTCCTCGTAGCAGAATATCTGGGAGTAAGATCAAAAGTTTGCTATACTCAGTAAGGCTTTGGTTGGTGTCGTAATAATCAGGAAAATATTTTGACATTCTAAAAAAAAATGTTCGTGTTTGATCAACAGTGTAGAGAAGTATGATCGGGAAACATATTTTTTCTTGCCACAGGGAGGTCAGAGCACGCTGTCAGTTGCAGAAGAATCCAATTAGAAAATGGTAGAAATGTCTGGCTCAAGGTCCCATTAGTTGGATGAAAACCTGGAAAACTCTGAAGTAACAGCATGTCAGATTCTTTGCATTAAAAAAAAAAATAAGTGGCTGTAATTTTTATGAAAGCAAAATCTAATGATGATGTGAAAACAATGTAGGAATGTGAAAGAGGTCTCTCATGGTGAGCAGAGAATTCTAACCTGAATCTGTAGCTGCCCTCAATCTGATGGAGTTTATATCTCATTGTTTAGCTGTCTGCATGTTTTCCTGTTTTGGTTCTACTGCTCTTGTACCATTGTTTTAAGAAGCAGCAGGAGGCTGCTTTCGGCACCAAAAAAAAAAAAAAACCCTCTAAAGACCCACAATACACTACTGGCACAGTTAGAGGCTAGCAAGAGAACAATGTGGAACATTCAAACAGCTAAAGATATTGGAAATATTGGACTTATGGTCTCCATATGAAATTAAAGCAATAATTCTGTAACTTTTCTACTTTAAAGATCACTGATTTTAAATCGTTTACATGCTATATTCATGTTTAATTAGGCAAATGGCTAATCTACCTAATTAAAGGGCTGTTGGACTAGTACTCAAACCCGTGAGAAGTATGATATCTTCTGGCTGCTGTGCATCAGCTCTTGTTGATTTCTTGAATTTTGTAATGGACAGAACTGTAGCTGCTGTTAGATAGTGTTAGTGTAGTTTGTTAGCATCAGAGTAGTGTTATTCTTTGGTGTGGACGAATGATGAGAGGTTCGGCAGCCTCTGTGGACATAGTAGCTGAGGAGAAAATACCGAAGGGGATATCGACGAAGGAACCTAATAGAGAAAACAAAGAAGTAAAACAAATAGTGTCCCAGCAACTGGAGAAGAGCAGTTGTTGGTGAGGGCTTTGTGAAATAAAAGGCTGAAAGATGCCAAGCTGGGATTCTTGCTGTTGGACTATTAACTGGCTGCTATGTCATGTGTTGTTGCATTTACTAGTTTTTGATCATACGTATAACTGCCCATAATTAACTGTGGTACTCTCTATTACACTCTATTATTAATCTATTAAACTGGGGGCACTGAATCATAAAATAGCAATTTCTACATTTAAATGTTGTCAGTGATGTGTTAACAATAATAATATCTGCTAAAAGCTAAAAGCTATTATAATTTTAAGCTTTTAAAGCTTGAATTATTGTAATATATATTGTAATATCAGGCATTATGATATATATTTTGTATATATTTTGTATGATATATATTTTGTAGGAAACCAAAATGTTTCATACATGAAGTCCTAAAATCATAAAAAATGTCTATTTCAGTGGGTTGAGATGAGTCTTCCCAAACTGTTATTCAGAGTTAAGAAAAAAGTTTCTCCTTCTCCTTTTCATTGTATTTCATTTCCTCAAGCTATTAACTACAAAAGAAGAAAACAGTTCCGAGTCGACCTTGCTGCTGCTTTACACTTGATAATTATAATAATTTCATGTACTGCTGACAATCATTAAGGAGACATTACTGCCTGTGGGAAGAAATGACATCGCGTCTTTCTGTTCTTTCACTTCTCTTTGGGAGTTTAAAGACCTTTCTCCTCTTCGCCCATCTCGAGGATTAGCATCTGCTGTTTCTATAGCAACAGGCTTCAATTAAGAGACAGCCGGGACCTTGCTGTTAATGTCAGCAAGGCGCTAATTGATACTGGGTTTCAAGTCAGGAGGGATGGATGAATGTGTGTGTGTGTGTGTGTGTTGGAGGGTTCGGGGTAGTTAGACATCGACAGCTTTAGGATGTTATTAGCATTGGGGTGTGTTTTTTCTCACACGCACACACACACAGCATCAGCATATACTAATTATTGTGATTTTGATTGGGTTTGATTTGTTAACAGCTGATGAGCAGAGACTGGCTGTATTCTTATAGATCTAAGTAAACATGCCTCAGTCTGAGCTTCTTTATAGCTGCATACAAACACTATGTATATATGTCTGTGTGAATATATAGTGTGTGCATGTTAAGTTAAGTTTGCATCATTCATCTTTCATATTTCTGTCTGTCTGTGTACATGCCTGACCATTTTTCAGTTGGTTTGTCTTCTTGCTCACTGTTTGCAACTTTATGTAGATCACAGCATGAAAGAAATGCAAATAATGAGGTACCATTGTGACTCTTTTGGTATATTTCTGGAATCACATTACAGATGCTGCAAAATTACATTACTGCTGTGAATTGTCATGAGCAGACATTGCACAGATGACTCCGGGTGTGAAAATAAATTAGCACAAAATGTTCCACCAAGCAAAAAAAAAAAAACAACAACAAACAAACAAAAAAAAAGAATACAGATGCCACTGAGAAAATGGTGCATATCACGTGACACCGTAACAAACATGAAAAGCAGAGAGAAACGGCACCTACAGTAAAGCGCTGTTTGCACACAAACCAGCCTGATCTCCAGCTGACCTCACAAAACGAGCCAGCGCTTTCCAAATGGATGATGTAAATCTCCTTTTTGCTTATGCCTTTCAGCAGAATTATGGCAGACGGGTTCAATTAAAATGAGCAATAACTGATTATGTGCAGAAGAGAGAAAGCAGAGTGCTAATGCTGCATGCAAAACAACGGAAAACTAAATTTACTCTGTCGAGAACCTGTCCTATTTTTAAGGAGGTCATAATCATATTCTGGCCCCTGTCAAATTTGTTTGTCTTCTCATTACTCAACTTCATAGATCTTTTTTTCCTCGGTAATGACTTGCCTCCCTGCAAACCATGAAAATAGAACAGAGGAGAATTGCACTTTTATCATCTTAAGAGATTGCTGTTTTTGTACCTGCAAATCACATCTATATTTAGAGAGCAAAGTGTTTGCCAGAGGCTTTAATGTGGCATGGGCTCCAAATCATTTCTCCTCGTTCTTTCTCACTTTCTAAATATTGGAGTATGGCGATAGTTTGTTGGCTAGCGTTTTTACTTTTGAGCTTTCATTTACAGGTGCTGATTTGCTCTGTTCTGGCTTCAGGTACCGCTGTCAGAGAACTTGCCAGTTTTGTTTGTTTAGTTGTCCTGCATTGCAGAATATGAGATTTAAAGTTGCATCAGAAACTGAGGACCACACCATCCTTCATGTAATATAGATGTGTTTTTATTAGAAATAAGTCACATTCATTTTGTGCTGTGAAAACTGTACATTTACAGGAGGTTAAACAGAACATAAAAAACAAAGTTGAGACAAGAAAATACAAATGGGTATTTCAATACAAGTAACTCGAGGTATGAATCGGGCTGAGGGTAGGACAGAGGAACTGGAGGGGACAGGGGAATTGGCTGGTAGCACATACTATTGAGTTACTGACAAGGTTATCAAAAACACTGTTACAGAAGACATGAGGTTCAATTACCCATCGCTACACAGCGGAGAGTAATAACAAATATCCCGAAGCACAGTTTAGAGATATTCATAGGCCGTCATTCATTCTATATAATGTTTGCTTTATAGAAGTACAATTAACTACCTGTCACAGAGAGCTCCAAAATATGGAGTCTTGTGCTAACAAATCTCTAGTGAATAAATTCCTTGAATTACTAATACAGATTTGTCATACAATGTTCTCATAAAGCATCTATTTGCTCTGTAAATATGAGGAAGATGGTATAAAAGTTTTGAAACATTGGTAAGAAAAAATTCTGCCTAAATCATAATATCAGTCTTGCTTGAGCATCAAGCACCCATCATATTGCACTATTTTCACACTGATGGCTGAAAACACAAATGTGTTGAAGTCTTGAGGACCCGACGCTGAAGTGGAAGTCATATCAGCGCCGGGAGCCTCTGCTCGGTCCAAGAGTCCTGCAAGGCTGAGAAACAAAAGGGCGATGATGAAAGGTCTCGCTGACCCCTCGAATCCACATGTGCGACATGGAAGAGCCTGCATCTTGTGCCAGCTGAAAGAGGAGGGGGGTTGGTAGCCCCCCCCACCTCTGACCTCCTCACATTTACAACCAGCATTTTCCCAGAGTGCACTGCTCTTCCTGTGTGAGAGTCTGTGTTAATCCCGGTGCTGGTGTTTTGGTATCAAAGCTGAATGCTGGAGAAACCAGGACATAACTTTATAACTAACCAACACCTCCATCACCACTCAGTGTGTTTGTCCCGTTGCAGTCCATATGGGCTCACAACACATTACAGATGCATTGAATCTTTTTTCTTTTTTTGGAGCCTAATGTTTTAGGTCACAGTTGGAAAAAAACAAACAATAAAACTTGTGCCTGACAGTCATGAGGGGGATGAAAAATTAAAATACACGCTATAAACTCAATAATGACAATAACAATGATAATCATAACACTGAAAATAATCATCAGAATAATAATAACCATGGTGATAACAAGAGTAAAGAGCTCTATCAGCATGATTAAGCCTGCTCTTTAGTAGACGAGTTCTCAGCACAGAGAATCTCAGAAGAGTCTCATTTTAGGCTTTTTGAAGCAGTTCCAGGTGTGAAGCGGAGCAAACAAACACAAACAGAAAAAAGAAGAACTGAAAGAACCCACGGCACAAAAACAAAACGTGTGTGCCCATCTACCGAAGTGCAGAGTGTTGGACTCCAAGCATGAAACTGGTCCCTTATGCTCTCTCGCCTTGTTCTATTTTGGAAGGTAACTCGGCTGGAAGAGGAGCAGCCAAGAGTTCCGGTTGTTCCTCCCAAGAAGCAGGGAGGACACACCGTATTAGATTATTTTAATTTTCTCCAAAGTTAAGTGAAGGAAAAAACAAGCACAGACATGTCGACCACATCTTCTGAACCCAGGCTGAAGGGTTCAGGGAACTCCCAGTGAAGCGTTAATGGAACCATAGCCAGTCCTGGTCCATGGAAACCACTGATCGCTCCACCAACCCTTTGACCTTTAGAGCACTCTGACACGAGATGCTTTAAGTCCACACAGAGAAGCTACATTAAACATCCCATCACCACCATCTCCACTCCTCCACCCTCTCTCCCTTCCTTCCTGCTCTGGCTGAGGGTTTGAAGACATTGATTCTGGGACCAACTTTCTCACTTTCTTGGTTTCCATTACCCTATCCATACAGGATACCACTCCCAAACCAAAAAAGGTGACTAAGGTGAAATCAGGTGGCTTTGCTAGCCCCCCTCCTCCCCCTCAGACCTCCGTCTGCAGGTCGATGATGTCCTGCCCCACCAGAGGGATGGTGGTGCCGGCCTTCTCCCACTCCACAGAGTGCAGCTCCAGAGGTGAGGCGGCGAGGGGCTCCAGGTCTTTGCGAACCCATGCGGGGGGTGACTGTGGAATTCCCCGGACTCCCTCCCACGGCCTCTCCAGAGGACCTTGCTGTTTGTCCTGTTGAGGTACAAAGAGGAGACACTTTAGAACTGGTGTCACTCGTCAGCCCTGAGCAATTCCTGATTTAATCAAAAATGAAATGGGCCTCATTACATCAGAGGTGATTTTCTAATAATGAAAGTCATATTGTCATTTGGGGACATTATTCCACCGTGAGGCAAGCGCAATATTTGATGGTGTGTCTCATATACAGGCAGTCAATTTAAAGACAGTGAGGTTGTATATAAACACTCACACTGTGGTTCGTTTTGTCACTTCCTCCTGAAGACACACTCCATCTCACAGACTGTAAGAAGGAAGGAAGAAAATACATCCTTATTCAAATGACCTCAAGGTAATGACAACCATAGTTCAATACACAGATGACTGGTTGTTTTAAAGGGTCATTTTTACATCGAAGAATCGTTTTTTAACATTAGAACGGCCTCATTAGGTTTCCTGTTTTACTCTTTATCTGGTCTGCATTTCCAGAAAGTTAATGTCCATGGAAATGGATGATGAGCGTAATGTGATTATGTGTTACCTTGCTGTCAGAGGCAGGCGACTCTCTGTCTTTCTCAGCATGATGTAGCTTCCTGTTTAGGTCCTGGAACATGTTCTGGTGGCGTTTCTTTGTGTGCATGATTTTCTAGGGAAGGCAGAAAATAAAAACATTTTACTCTCAAAATGAATTCTTGCTGTGATACATTTTAAATTTTGCTGCACGTAGGACTTTTTCAAAAGACAGCATCCAAAGAATATTTACCTCAAAGTCCAACTCGGCATAACGGGATTTCTGTCTCTGCAAAGAAAAAGATGAAGAAAAAACTGGTTTAGTTTCACATACATGTTAGATGCACAAGAATGCATAAAATAACTATTTTGCAAGAGCTCACACTATTCCATCTCCGCTTACCTCCAAGGAGCTCATGGACAGCGTGGAAATTGTCTCACTCTTGGACATCATGGAGTTCATGGACTCAAAGGTGTTCTCCAGGCTGCTGTGGGTGATGTGAGACTCGCTGGACATGTTGTGGATGTTCTGGATAGGCGAGTCTCTCTCCGAGTACGACACGCTGACCTGGTCTGGGGGGATTGACTTCATCCCGAAGGCAGCCTGGGGCTCTGCAAAGGGCCCGCCAAGGTGCATCAGTCTGGCTTGGGGCAGCTGCTCCACGCTGATGTTGTATTTCGTTGGGTCATCTTTGGGCTTGGATCTCAGGGTGGAGGTCGTGTTGGGCATGAGGACGTAACCGCTGCCGTCAGACATGCTGCCCTCAGCTTGAGCACGAGCGAGATCGGCGTCCAGCTGCTTGAAGAGCTCTCCCTCGCAGACATACACGGGTTTCCCGCAAGTTGGGTCCACTCCTCCGGCCAGACGGCTCTTCTCTCTCTTCAGGGTGAGGGTGTGGCTGGAGTATTCGGGAACTGCCTGCATGTGGCTCTTGCTGGGGTTAGATGGCAGTGTGTGGAAGTTGGAGCCCATGGGGAGAGGCAGGTGAGGAGGAGGCATCTTCTCTTCTGAGGAGCTCTTCATTCCTTTTAAGAAAAATGGTCAGATGAGCGTTAACAAATAATAAAGCACCATGCCATGTCTGGAAATTTGCTTCAATAAATATGTTGTCTCTTTATGTGTGAACGGATGTTTTAAGTGCAAGGCTGGCAGAAATTTAAAATGCAAATGGAAAAATGGTTAAGTGTAAGAGGAAAAAGTTGATGTAAAAGGGCCTCACCTTGTCTGCTCGAATCTCCATCTTTTTCGTTATCAGACTGCTGATAAAAGAAGAAAAAAATGTTCTATCAGTGCTTAATGTATGCACATATTCATTTAGGGGTAGAATGCAAGAGGCACTCAAGACATTAAAAAGGCAATAAGCCAAGAAATTTACCATAAGCTGGGTGTGGCCATTGTGATGAGAACTGCCAGAGTCTCCATTGCCGTCGTCCTTGCGGTCCACCACTCTGCACTTTACAGCTTCTTGAACCTAATGGGTGGAGGGAAAAATTCAGGAAATAGCATTCAAACCACAGCTCATATAACCTGATAAAAGAAGACAGCCAACAAAAAAAAAAAAAAACAACAACTTTTATTTCAGTTCTTTAGCTCATCTAAACGTTTTTCTTTTTCCCGTACCTCTCTACGCAGGATGCAGTGAACCATGACAATGATGAAACCCTCCAGAGAGTCGAAGACGGCGAAGAGGATCTGGAAGAGGGCGGAGCGGCGGTCAGTGATGGCCAGGACGGCAGACATCCAAGTAAGGGCCAAGAGGGGCAGAACCACGCAGGAGCTCCACAGAGATGCCCTGCAGGGTGAGAAAAAAACAACAGATTAGACACAAGAGGCTCACGCAGGCTGCAGCAGACTTCCGTTTGTCTACTCGCAGGGCTCTGGTCACTCCCGTTGTTTGATTGTGGGGCTTGATATCAAAGCACATCATCAATATACCTGTAATGGCACTGATGAGGGCGATAAGCGCAATACTCTGGTGTAAGGTGAAGATCAATAAGACCTACCCGGCTCTCTCCTTCAGCTTCACATCGGTGATGCCGTCCTTGGATACCAGCTTGTTGAAGACCAGAATACCAATGACCATATTCACCTGTTTGCAAGAGGAAAAAAAAACATGGATGAGAGAGTGTAATAATTGGGAATGCATTTATAAAACAGACACCGTATTATGGACTGGAAAGGCAGAATACGTACCAAAACGACAGCTGCAGCAGGGCCAACAAAGGAGTAGAGCAGTCCGCCCTCGAGAGACAGCCAGCAGCTAGAAAAGAGAAGGAGGAAGAATATTAATGCTTGAGCTAAGATGAAGAGCTTTGCAGAATAAATGCAGAGAAAAGAGAAAGCCCCAAAAAAAAAAAAAAATGGCAGGCTGAGAATGGACTTACTAGTTGACAGTGCCGTATCCCTTAGCTTTTGTGAAACCCACAGACACAGCCACGACCAGAGCAGGAAGGCCTGAAAAATATGCATAAAGGGGGGAAAGAAGTTAGAGCCTGAAAAGGTTTGACAGAGTTGCGATGCAACAGAGGTGGGAGGGGGCAGAAAGACAAGTGCTCTTACCCCAGCCTAAGCATAAGAAGCGCTTGCGGATGATGCGGTTGCGCAGACGACCAGTGACAGCCATGTAGGACTGCCAAGCTTCTGTCAGCACCCAGCAGAAAGAGGAGAGGAAAAAGAAGTGCAGGAGAGCGGCAACGAGAGTGCATACCACCTATGGGAGCCCAGAAGGAAAGGGAGATAGAGAGGAAAGATGAGAAATCTGTGTCAGTGGCATTGCTCCTTCCAAAATCCCCAAAGCAGTGAATTTCAGAGAGGTTTAAGAGAGGGGGTTAGAAGATTGGCTAGAAGAGTGCTTTACCTTGTTGCGAGCCTGAGTTTGTCCGACGAGAATGAGGGCATTGGAGCATATAATGGAGAGGCAGAAGTTGATGAGGATAACGGAGCGCTCGGAGCGGATGTACCTGGAGTTTTGAAAACAGAGAAGTGTAGAGTTTAGGGATGAGTAGATAGAAAGGAGGAGGAGAGAAATCAGAACACGCAGCGTGACGCTCGAGGCTGGCGTGGCAGGACTTCGCTCGTGGGGCTACTTACTTCCACACGGAGACGTAGATGATGATGAGGAGCAGCAGGGTGAGAGAGGAGACCCCACAGCCAACGATGAGAGTCACGGACGGGAGCAGTGCCTTGTCCATGATCTACAGAAAGGAGACAGCACCAAACATGCCTGTTAGAGCTCATTATGAACACACACACACATATTCATGCAGAGGGAAAACCAGCACAGAGGTCCACACACACACACACACACACACATATTCACGCACGAGCGAAGCCTCTGGGTGTGCGCTATCTGGAATAGCAGACAGCTCCCTGTAGGCAAACAGTTGAATGGCACAATCAGGCCACGGCTGAGGCAAGGTGACCCCAAGGTGAACATGTCAGAAAGATGGAGCGGCAAACTAAACAAATGGTCAGGGTCACTGCATTTCTCCATTGAGCTTTTGAGTCAGCAAATGAGGCGAGGAGGATACTGCACATATATCTCTCTCAACTAAGTGTGTGTGTGTGTGTGTATGTGTGTGTGTGTGTGTGTGTATGTGTGTGTGTGTGTGGGGGGGGGGGGGGTTCAATTCCCAGGGGCAGTTCAGGGGGGTTGCTGTGTTCACTCATTAGTTTGAGCTGCTCCAGCAACCATCTAATCATTGACAGCTCGTCTTTTTCTCTCCCCTTTAGCTGTGTTTGAGCGTTTTCTCGCTACGCTGGCGTTTCTGTGCCAACCAGCAGCTCCTTGCCCATCCCTGCAGGAGTGAACAGGTGGACCATTATCACCTGTGCATTAATCTGCCACCACCTGCCCTTCTGATCTCTGACAGCAGCTTAGCGCCTGCCACTGCCAGCGGCGGTGACCGTCCCATGTTTCAAACAGTCCTGGCACTGAACCTCTGGTGGAGGAAACAGGGGAGGGATTGTCTTCCCTGCCGCTCATTCACCTCTGGAGGGCCAACGGGTCACTGCTGCACACACAAATCTCAGCTCCTTGTGATTTCACGACGCCCTCGCTGCCTAGTTAACGCACCGACTGAACCTCTACCATTTCTAATCTTTGTCTGTATCACACCTACTCTAGTGGCTGTAATAAGGTTTTGAGCTCATCTAGCACCTCTGATCAAGTTGTCGTCACCGCGAAGCATGCGAGCTGGATAAAAATCACTTCTGTGGAGACAAATGGTGTGATTATACTTCTGATAATGTGTTAAGGAAGGAAAAAAGGCGAGAAGGGGCTAAGTGGCTCCAAAAGGTGAGTGAGAAAATGTCCTGAAATATAATAAATCAGCAGGTATCAAATTAGCACGGATAGAGGAGAAAGAAATAGACACCACTTTGGCCTTCATTTGATTTATGACGGCCATAAATTCTTACAGTGCAAGTGTATGTGAAGCATGGCTTCTAATACGTTTGCCATTGTCGATAGTGTATCAGAATTTTAAGTACAATACTGAGCCTCGAACTATTGTTCCTCTCCGTCTCAATATGTGCTCCATATAGACTTTCCTGATATCAAAGCACAGCTGTTGAAGTCCGGCCTACGGCAGCCAAAGACTAATTTAGTGTGGCAAATTTGTTTCAAAATCTATCCAACTACATCAGAAGTGCCTGGAAACAGATGGCAGATAGCAGAAAGCAGAGCGGTGAGCTGTCTTTTTGCTCCAGCCTTTACTGAATCTGGGGAAAGGGAAAAAAAATAACAAGGGCGATACAGTATGTTCTGTTCCCTCCTTGCTTCCCAATCGCTATATCTGGGTTGACGCTTACACCATGGGCCTCTGAGTGAAATCCAGACAGCCGGTTTGACCTAAATATGAAGCATGTCTTCTGCCTGTCCTTGACCGAATCACATGTACTCGTTTTGATTAAATCTGAGTCAGGTAAAGGCAGAAGACTATGCAGACAAACCTTTAACCTATACACTTTTTCTGACATTCTTTTAAAATTGATTACCCCAGCGGTCAAGGGCATCTGCTATACTAAGTATGTGAGCTGTTCCCGGTGGACCATCATGTCTCCAACACACATGATGCCAAAGGGCTCCTGAAATCAGACTATATCGAATGAGAGCTAGCACACTGCAGTATCTGGCTGTTTTTCACATCTCCTCACTCCTCTCTCTCTCTCTCCCTCTGCCTCTTGCTGGTGTTCTTCATACGGCTCACAGGAAGACGTTATTGAAAATGTCCACGGCACACATCAAAGGATGGATGGAGAAGCGAGTTGGGGGGGGGGGGGGGGGGGGGGTTTAGAAAGAGAGGAGCGACCATCAAGGCATGACCAGACGTCTGTCTCTCATTGGTCCACCTCTCTGGCATTTTCAGACTCGCTGCTGTGGCCGAAGAGGAAAGAGGAGGATGAGGAAGAAGAGAGAAGGTGGGGAGCGGATGTAATCGAGAATTCAGAGATATTGGCAGACGGAATGATTGCCGCAGCTGCCTTTTTACTGTTGCGGGAGGTTGAAAGGAGGATGGGAGGGGGGCAGCCTATAACAAATATGGGAGGCGCTGTTCAGACTGGCAACAGCAAGACAAATCAAATCTGGGGTGTAAACAACAGGTTGGGGGGGTGAAGAAAAAGACGAGTCGGGGGGGATGGGGGGTTCAGCAGAAAAACACTGCAGTGCAAATTCACGGGGTGTTCTGCTGCTGACACGAGAAACAAGCAAATTAACTAAATGCACAAATTCCCTCAGACTGACAAACATCTGTTGATTGCTCTTTGTGTGCAGCAGCAGTCAGATGCACAGTGGAGACGGACAGGCCGTTTCCTCTGTCCTGGGGGGACTGTTCAGGGGAGGGAGGGGAGGGGAGGGGAGGAGGGAGGGTGTGTGTGTGTGTGTGTGTGTATGTGTGTGTGTGTTTTTTCTTCAGCATCTCAGTTATCAAAAATCACACAGGCCGAGTGTGCGCTGCAGAAGCCGTTGCCACGGCAACTGGAGAGGAGGAGAGGAGAGGGGAGGAGAGCGAGCAGCTTTAAAGGCAACACAGTCAACGGGGGGGAAAATTACACATTGTCTTTGCGCATGAAACACAGCGATGCGTAATGTGAGATTTCTTGAATTAAAGTTATTCTGCACTAACTCTGTCCATTCATCCTAACATGCGTTATTCCAAGAAAAAAATGAAATCACGCATAATTGGAATTAAACGCAAATCCAGATTACACAATCACCCAAAAGTCATTCAGAGTGACTGAATTAATAACGTTTTTTTTAAAACCGTGCAAGCATCTACAGGAGATATTCCTCACAGCAATGTTGATTCTGCCAATTAATGCAGCTGATTAGAGGCAAATGAGCGTCAAATTAGCAGCGTGCGAACTCGACGCGCCAATGAATGTTTCCATTTGAAAAATGCAATGTCTGCACGTCAACATGTTGCTCGCCAATTTAGCCCTCAACAGCAATAACCGTGATAAAAAACACAGCTCGGCTGTAATTCTCCGATCGGCGCTACCTGCACGGAGACAAAGAGGTGCTGGCAAGCAGCGCCACAGCAAACCGCTTCGAAAACAACAAGTACAACGATCGCCCCGCACCGCATTCACGCACACACGAACACAGCACGAAAGATTTAAGACGAATGGTGGACAAAAACAAGGACACGCTGAGAGGAGACAGAAGACTTACCGAGTCGAAGTTGACGCGCGCTAAAATGGCGAATGTGGAGAGGCTGTCACACACGCATTTGGTCCTGAATGAATGAACGGGGACCGCTCTGCAGCTCCGAGCAGACCAAGACCCAAGCAGAGAGGAACTGCACAAGGAAGGAGAGGGGAAAGGCAACGACGGGTTAGGAGAGGAGAGATCTGACAGATCTCTCATGTGAATCTCTCTTAATGACACTGTTTCCTCACATATATATGATGGAATAACCTAACGTGGGAAATGCACACACATTTTACACATTTACTATTATTTTCATAACATTTAATGTCACTTTTGTGATCCAGTGTGAGGAAGTAAATATTATTTCACACAACCTGAGGGGCTGAGTTTACATCTCAGGAAAGCTTGATGATGGTTTGCGATCTACGCCATGATTAATCATGATAGGCTTGCATAAATTCCATTATTAGCATAATATGTATCATATCTTGTTATGGCTCAGTAGACATAAAATTATTGGCAACACTTGCCCAGTGCACTAGGAACAAAGGACATCATGTTCCTTGTTTTGGAAGAGGATGAATGATGACAATTTGAATTTTGATTATGTCTCCATAGTGAGGAAATCTACACTCTTTACACAATCTCAAAAAGGTCAAAGTGTTTCCTCGGACTAAATATGTTCAATATCTGTCACATTTATCCTCGCGTACAGCGTGCCAAGCCCAATCAGACAAAACTGGATAAATTACATCACAACCAGAGAGTAAAATCAATAATCAGTGCTTCAGTCAGGCCAATTCAAATAAGGCACACTTACTGTCTGATGCCAAATCACTGAATCTACACTACTTTGCTCAGATCTTATCCTGAGACACTTGCCAAATAAATCTAAGATCTTGGTGTGTAAGCAGCATAAGGTGCCAGAGAGCACAGAGGAGGTTAAGGCAATGAGCTGCACCCTCAGGCTCTGACTGACTGGTGAATACAGAGGAGCATCACAGCCAGCGGGTCCAGCCTGGTACAGTGTCAGTGGGCGTTCGGCCGCAAGGCAAAATCATCATTGCAGTTAACTGGAATGGCATCTGAGCAAGCTTGGCTGCACAGTTTAATGTGCGCTACATTGGAGTCATCGTCTCACGCAGATGGGTTAAATGTTGTGCAAAGTATGCCAAAAAACAAAAACATGCGTGGCTTCGTAAACTGTCTTTTTTGTCTGCATCCATCCAGGATAGTTCGTTGGTGGTGGAGCTAATGTTGTATTTCCTGTGATCAGACATATGCAGCTCTGTAAACATGCTTTGACCCCATCAGCCAGAGCTTCCTCCTCTCTCTATATCCTCCCATTAATCACATCCGCTGCCAAAAACGAATCTAATTTGACTAGAGGCACATCGCCCGCCCTACAAAATCATAAGAGTTAATTACATTTTCTCCTTCCATTCCTTTCTGCTTTTGCTTATAGTCGTTATGGCTTATGTAAAAAGGGTGTGTGGGGCGCGGGTGCATTTTCATTTCTTATCTGTCCCCCACAAGTGTACAAATCTATCTAAATGCAAATGGTCCACCTGTGTATTCTTCAGGAGGGCAGAGTGGGCCTTGGGCGGATTGATCCAGGACGGCCCACCAGGAGCTTTTTTCATAAGTCATTCAAATGCATCCAAGCACCTTTAAAAACCCCCACACGCCATAGCCATTAACCCTGGCAGTCACATATGAACATGACTTAGAGGCAGCGGAGGGAGGGAGAGCTGCCACTGTCTTTAGATTGACACTCTGTGGTGTGACCTATAGGGAAGTCACAATGAATTTACTCACTGATGTATGTAATGAGGTTTGAAGTGTTGCCTGTGTATTTTTCCCTCCTCGGGATGTGGTTCATTGAAAGCGATGCAGGAGACTGTTAGATCAAAGTGAAGTGTCACTTAGCTTGAACCACTGAGGATCACTGCGATTGTCATTTCTTAATTCTGTGTGCAGTAAGTATGTCAGACAGCTGAATGAGGTCTGGTGTTTCCGGCAAGGGGACATTTGGTGAGTGTAGGTCTGGAGGGGTCGAATGTTCATTTGCAATGACAGATGCATGACTGAAAGGACCTCGGCTACAAACGAGGGAATAAACAACAACAAGCGGCAGATCAGCTGACAAGGCCGCCCAGGACATAAAATAGATGTCAGCGCATGCTTAAGAAGAAAAACAACTGTGGCCAAACACTTACGAATCGCTCTCGTCCCATGACAGGCACGTCTCATTCATGGTGCCCTGCAAAAGAGAGGCAGATGGAGGAGTCAGTGTGAGGAGCCTCTGCAGAAAAGGGAAACGTGTAGGTTGGGACGGCGTACTATAAACGTGTGAGATGCAACAGCTTGCTGTCAGCCACCTGCCCACATTTCATGCCACCCTCCCCCGTAATGCACACATGCGACTAAAAACAGCTTCATATCAGCTGCACAGACTAATTACTGCGCGTGATTCTCATCATTTTCAGTTGACCGCTTGGCTGGGGCTGTGATCTTTGCCAGGTTTCAACTGACACAAGTATAAGTAAAAGTCAGTGTCAGTGCAAATGTCAACAAAATGTCAGGCTCTGTGTACCGCGGTGAGCAAACACCCAGAGGGGGGCTGATATTTTTCTTAGGGCTTCATTAGACTGGGTAACCATTTGGGACTTACATTGTGAAGGTGAGGGAACTCGATCTCAACGGGGGATGACAGGAGAGTCGGGGTGGGCTTGACGATCACTGTCACCACCTTGGAGTTGAGTAGGGTGGTGTTACTGTGGAGAAACAGAATTACACAGTCAGTGTTATACGTATGAGACATTATGGTTGAATGAGAAGTATCTGCAAGGCCGTACAATAAAAAAATCTAAGTGGAAATGAGAATATAGACGTAAGGGCGCCATCTTGTGTCAATAAAATATATTTCATGGAAGGCCAGTTACAGATGAGACGCAGAGAGATTTTATTACCTCTGGAAGGACATGATAGAAGCAAGGTTTCTGTAGAGGACAATGCCAGTCACAAACGCATCGTTTCCATCTGGAAAGAAAATGTCTGCTTAGACTCACATTCATGTTCATGGTGCACACTGGTAGACTGAGAACATTATGTCTGTGTCATCTTACCAGCCTGCTCAATGGACAGAGCATCACGGGACACTGAGATCTTCTCCTCAGAGGTCCTGACCCAGTCCAGCATGCCTCTCCAGCCTTTCACAGGTAAGGTGAAGTTGGAGCTTGTAGTTGTCGGGCGCTTGTGGATGCTCAGCACTGAGAAGGACAAAGATTGAAAGACTTAGAGGTCATCGACTGCCACAGAGGGCTATTTTTTTTATGCTGCGTTGGTTGAAGTCTCATGCCAAGGACATTTTGGCTTCATGCGTCATGCGTGTTTGACCGTAATCATTACACACTACATCCCGCGAGATTGTCACCTTCACTAAGCCATAACGGTCACACAAGTCACACTGTGACTTGTGTGACCGGAGTGAATCAGATTATGAAGTTTACACTGATTCTTACAGTATTTGATAAGTTTGTGTAGAAGTCATATGTGTTATGCAAAATGCGCTTGCAGAACATCTTGGAGATGTCACATGTAATATGCTGTAGCGGATGGACTCTGTCAGAGTGATGAAACTGATGCATTCTGCGGGACTCAGATGCACGATATTAAGATTGATGCACCTCTCTGTGCTGGAGAAAGGACAAATCATCCTGACTAGACATGAGTGGAGAGCAGCTGGAAGAGGAAATTAGGGCTCACCTAAATTTTCTGTGACTTCATAAATGTCCTGAAAGCCGCTCATTTGCATACCGATCATGTTCACAAAGTCCTCGACAAGGCGGAGGAACTCCTTAATGTTGGCACCCATCTGGACAAAAGAAAAAGAGGGAAGAGAACAGGAGGAAGAGTCAGACAGTGGGAACATATAGGAAAGGACATGGGCATATTCATAGTTTCATTATGTGCAATTTATACAATTAGTATAATTAAGCACTTAGGCAAGGCTACTGCCACATGCCCATATTTGGGTTTCCTGTTCTTCTGTCATTCCAGCTTGTACTTATTCTTTTAGAGAGCTCGGCCGTGAAGTATAAAGAAGAAGAAAAAAAAATACACTTCTTGCTGCTATGCAACCTCAGAACTTCCTTAAGGCCATAAATGGGCAGGCTGTTGATTCATACTCAGTTTTTTTTTTTCTGTCCTCTCACTCGGTGGAAGGGAGGGCCGCCTGACTTGCGTGTCTCTGACGCAGAACTGCAGCGATGTGGGCGCAAGGTGTGTGCTTGCATGCAATGTGCTGTCTGTGTTCCCTTACAACTGCTGTCGGTATGTGGGATGGCATAGAGACTCACAGATTGCAAAGTGGGCGTAGTGATTCTCCCTGATTCAATCTCACTGTTTCTCTCTCGCCGTCACCTTGAAAGTGCTCACTTTCTCCTGTCGCAGTGGCCTCGGTAATTCACAATACAGTTTCCAATTTGTGCACTAATATGTGTTTCTCCGGCGGAGGTTTTACACTTGCTTATCTTGCTCAGGGAACTTGATTGTTTCTGCATTCATGTTGGAAGAAAGTCTGATTTCACGTGTCATGACAATTGAGCAAAAAGTACATCAACAGGTGGTCAAATCTCTTGTTAGTCCGGTGTAAGAAAAACTTATGAATGAATCTAAAGGACTGAGGTAGAAATTGATTATTAAATCAAGCTCTAGACACGTAATTTAATGCTTTTAAGCTCGCAATTGTCTATTCCGAAATCATTTACCTCCATTCTAATACCCCATTTGGGCGGGCAAAGGGCATTTGGGAGTGTTAATCACTGACACTCTACCCCCGCCTCATTTTCACATTTTTCTCATACACACCCTCACCCCATCACAAGAACGTTCAGAAAACAGCCTTATTTTCTGCCCTGCTCATATTCACTCATATATACACCCTCTTATCACGTACCAGCTGTGCCTCTTCCCATTTGTCACGATGTTCCTCCTTCAGTAAGTTGCTGATGGTCTGGACGTAGTTCTGGAGATCATTAAAAGGAGGCAGAGGTGTGAGAAAATCTAAAATCCAGCTAAATTGGAAACTATTTCTGGTAAAGAGTGTTACATGGTATTATTTTTCAATATGCACATACTGTATGATGAGAATAAACCAATCATTTCAGCTGTTAACTAATAAGATTTCGGCTTACCTCCACGTCGGCGTTGCTCAGTCTCAGCCTGGTTCCCTTGTACACTTCAGTGGTGTTCTCCAGAATTTCCATGACGGCCAAGAGGTCACCGCTGTACTTGGCTCCTTCATCGGAGGAGAATCTCAGGCGTGAAATCACCTCCGCAACTCCGTCCACGCTCTGCCCCATCTGCGCTTTGGAAATGTAGTCCCTCGACTATAGAAGAGGGATCAAGAGATTAATCTGAATCTTTGACATTCACTGGTTTCACTTTACTTCTGGGAAATTAGCCATATGAGGACACAACAGATGAGGCATTTAGCATTTTAATTAGGGTGTCCTTTCAGGGCTTACCAGCATCTGAATGTTCTCATAGTTCTTGGACACACACTTAATGTGAGTTGGGTTCTCCCAGGAGGCAAGACCTACAGCATCCAGGGTGCACCGGCGCAGAATCAGACCTGTTAATGAGAGAGAGAGTACATAGTTGCAGTTGGCACAAAAGGGGATGATAAACAGCCAAACATGTCCTTGCTGACACTGTACTGGGGATGCATTGTACCTGAGGCATCAGCAGGGCAGGCAATGGCAGCCATGTCTCCAGCGGGGGTTTTCTTCCACACAACATCTCCAGTGTTCTGTTCAGGGCAGATCTCATGGGGCTCTGTAATATATATTACAAGGATAAATAGAAGAATAAGTCACCTCTACCCTTATTTAACTGTACTTTAGTCTGGCCACCCTTATTCACTGTATTGGAGTCACTAACCAGGGCATCTCTTCTCATTGCAACGTTTCTGCTCTCCCTTTTCACCGGGGCAAGGTTCTCCACCAAAGAAAGGCCCTTCACAGACTCTCTGTCTCTGCTGGATGCCTCCACCGCAAGTCTTGCTGCAGCTGCCCCAAGTGCTCCATGCATGCCAGCGTCCATCAACTAAAAACAGAGAATATTTCACACCATGAACTCCAGACTATGATATGTCTATTTCATTTATCTTGTATTTGCAGGGTGAAGCTTGAATATGTATATGAATATGTTTTTTTTTTTTTTTACCGGGACAGTCTCTCAGGAAACAGTTGGAGGTCTCTTTCCAGCCGCCGTGGCACTCAGAGCCCCCGTAGGATGGCCCATTGCACTCCCTTGTTCTCTGCATGGTGCCGTTTGAGCAAGAAGCAGAGCATGCACTCCAGGCAGACCACTCATTCCAGGATCCGTCCACTAGAGGGAGGCAGAGGAACAGATATTTCAAGAGAGTTACGTGGCGTGCAAAGACAAAACAGACCCTCAAGCCACAGGCATCATGGCATCACTCACTGATGCAATTAACATTTCACATGACCTGCTTTAGTTTAAGTGAAACAGAAAGCTGGAGCCTGTCCTTCAAGCATGACTTAATGACCCTCTCAAACTTTAAAATCGACTGTCCTCCAAACTAAAATCTAGTTTCTGTCATTATGGATATTATGAGTACTTTGAAAGTGCACTGAACACTCCTTGCAGAGGTGTTGAACCATCTTTTTGTGTAGTTGAGAAGCAATGCTACTCTAATGATGGACATTATTAGAGCAGAGAAACATGAGACAGACAGAAAGATGATTTTTCTCTTTTAAACATTTGCTGGTGTAACAGCCTTGAGAGAGAGTTAGAAATCATCAATATTGCAATTAAATGCTGCCTTTTAAGATGGCAAAAATAGATTGAATCTTAAAAAAGTTTGATTGGTCAAAATAAAAAAATTCTATCAAACTAAATGGGACTATTAGAGATGGCTCAATTTTCCAAGTCTTTCAGCTTCAAATGAAATGTGTAATCATCTGTCAGTAATGACTTTGCCTAACAGCCCATTCTCTGTTTCAGACATTAACAGTTCAGCTCACAGAGACATCTGCTGATGGCAACATGCAATTGCAACAAGGAAATGTGTTAGACAAAAAAAAAAGAAAAAGAAATCACTTTTTGATCGAAGGCAGGTGTGGTAACGATAACTACTAAACCTGTGTGGAAAAAACTAAATGCGCAAACTAACTGTGCAGCTGTGACTACAGAATGATTTAAAAGCCTTCAGCACACGAGTAGGTGGCTGAATAGGAAAGAAAGAGGCTTCTAATATACTGAGTAACCGTGAGCACCGCATGACTCACCAAGAGTTACTGTCCAGCCGCTGACTATTGCTCACAGAGGCTTTTATTCCGTGGATGAGTCAGATATAATGTCAATCTGCCACTGCAGTTGCTGTTTGTGATGGTGGAGATGCCAATAAGTGGTTTAATTAGCTCTCATACACGAATCAGTTAGATGAAGGGTCAAGGGGGGTTGTAAAAGAACAAACTGGCACATAACAAGGACTTGGAACTTTTTGTGATCTGGTTTGACGTGCATCACTGTCTCTGCATCGTCGTCATCGAGATGTAAATAAGCAATTCAAAGATAATTTTAAAAATCTTTAGACTGTGCTCTCACCTGGGCAGACAGCGATGTTGCAGAACTTGGTTTGTCTCGTGGGGCCGCGGCAAGGCTCTCCTCCGTTCTTGGGCAGCTTGCATGTGCGGGTGCGGTCACGGTAACCCCGGCCGCAGGTGGATGAGCACAGGCTCCAGGGGGTCCACTCATCCCAAGCACCATCCACTGCAAATGGGTGACACAGAGGGATATTTTGTTGAAGGGTGTTGCATTTTGTTTTAAATATGTGCACCCAGTGTTTGAATCCACTTCACAATCCACGCACCACAGGCACTTTTCTGTACGCTCTCCACTAGGCGGCGCAGTCCTCCACACAATCCTGATTGCTATTGCTATTAGAACTTCACTTCATACTGAATTTCAGCCCCTTTCCCACAACCCAAATCTCAGACTGTGAAATCTCAAAATGCCTCTCTAACGTGTCAGCTTCTTTTTATCCACCTTTCCTTTGTGGCTGGTGCTGTATAAACGAAAATCATTACGGGATAATGGCTTTGATCTCTTTGTGCACTTCAAAGAAGACCAAGTGTCGCTAACATTTTCTAGATCACACTCTCTTTTTCTCTTTTCTCCCGTCTGCCAGGCTCAAATTAGAGAGGAGGGAACGGCCACTCACCGGGGCAGACGGCTGTGTTGTTGCAGGGACGGTTTTCACGCAGGGGTCCGGTGCACTGGGTGGTGAAAGAAGTAGTGGCACAGATGCGGGTACGGCTCTGCCAGCCCTCTCCACAGGTGACTGAACATGAACTCCAGGAGGACCACTCATCTGCTTTAACATCTGCCGTGAAAAAGTATGAATTAGTGGGTCGGCACTCCAGACTGGAAAAGTTGAGACTTTGTTGCGCTCTGGTCCACCTTTATAGATGTTATTACTATAGATGTATCTTCTAGTCTGCAATATCTGCATGTATGAGTGTGTAAAAGATCCATTAACGAGATCTTTCCTATCTCACCTGTTTGAGTTGCAACCGCTCCATGGTTAGAATCATCGGCATTGTCTCGTTTCAAGCCGACGATGGCTCGCAGACCCTGACTCCTGTTGCGCTCTTTGCCTGAGAGAATTTGAAAATTGCGTGATTATTACATTGAATAACAGCCACCTGCAGCTGAGTGCTTCCAAATAAATGACTGAATGGCAGGTGGGCTTTACCAATGCAGGGCTGAGGGTTGCATGCCCGCCCTTCTTCAACTGTTCCCTCGCACACGCCGTCCTCTGGCTGGCAGCTTCGGCTGCGCACCTGGACTCCACCGCCGCATTCCTGGCTGCATACTGACCAGCGTCCCCAACCGGCCCAGCCCTCTGCAGGAGGGAGAGATAAGAAGAGGAGAAGTATTGAGCAAAGTGGAACTGGTGTTGCTGCAAGAAATGTCAGTCATCTAGATAAGGCCACGTTTGATTAAACTTGATTTCCATCAAGTTGTACGAAAAAAAAAACTGTATAAAAGCATGAGTCAACAAACTCTCCCTCAGTAACTTCATATGTAAGAACAGGAAGTGAGTAATGTTTGTTTTATGTGCAGAGAATGAGCAAGGACAAGTCTTTGTGAGCAGAACCGAGCACTCCAGCTGATGGATGTTCCACTTTAAAAGGCTGATTGTTTGCTCTTAACCAATTGGTGTGAACCGTGGCAAAGCGGTGTGTGAGGCCGACAGCCGCGTTGCTATGACGACCGCGAGAGCTGCACTTCGATTTCCGCCGCCAGCTGACTGTGAGGTCTTTGTGCTCTTTTCCAACCCGACACACAAACACGCCCTCTATCTCCTACCCCCAGTACCCGGTACTCCTTGCCATCAGTCAAAATGGATGTGTGTGGTTCTGACAGCCTCGCCAATGAGGCCTGAAGACGCACTGGTAAATTTCTCTAACACCTTTCATTTACTTCTCATTACTTGCGGCGGCGGCAGAGTGCACATCCGCCGCCTGCTCTGCAGACGTGGATGATTACCCTGAGCAGCTCTTAAGAGACAAACGCTGAGTGAGAGCAGGGCTGGAGACCACCTGCAGAGCCGTGGGATCCTGGAGAACATGACCCCCCCCCCTTATCAACAGTCTAGTGGATATCATTGCAAAACAACACAACAAACATGGGGGAACACACTGTTTCAAAGACAAGGTGTGCTCAACTTCTTGAGATAACTGTCACATTTCACACTTACTCTGTAGACACTTCATAAACTTACTGATAATCTCAGCATCGCGTCCGTTGTCTCTGGGAACAGGGAGGCATTTCTCGACATAGACGCCACCCCTGTAGCAGCTTCCTGGCTTCCTCTTTGGGGCCTCCCAGCACTGGCAGGGTGTGTTCATGATGCCGCAGGGATAATCATGGGTGCTACTGGACAGGCACTTCTCCAGCCACTGGCACAGCATCTGGCAGGCAGGCATACTTGGGTTCCTCTTCCCCACGACCAGAAACTCAGCCTTGAACTCACTGACATCATTCTGCCCCTCCATGATCTCCAGGCCGTTTCTTGGGGCCACCTTGCGGATCTGCAGGAATTGCTTGCTGGATTCCAGGTAGGTGACAGTGGTTGACGCATCGCACAGCCTGACCACCTCGTCGAAGCTCTCCATACCCAGGTAGGTGCGAGAGGTCTCGATGAAGGAGTCGAACTGGAAGGTCCTGATCTGGCGGGGCACACAGGTGTCGGTGGGCTTGGTGATTTTCATGTAGACGGTGTAGCGGCGAGGATCAGGGTTCTGCAGAGTCCAGGAGCATGGTGTGGAGGGCAGAGTGGTCGTAGAGGAGAACACACCAAAGAAACGACTCTGTTCCAGGGTGGCACAGGTGGCAGAGGCTGGGCCGGAGGGAGTGCAGGAGGTCAAACCGAAGAAGAGCAGCACGAGGGCCACGCAGGGGCCGGTAAGAGCTGACCACGCCATTGGGTCGGCTTAGATAGAGGATGCTGTTGTTCTTGTTTCTGTGATTGCTGGTTTCACCAGGTTTTTTTTTTTTTTTTTTTACTTCTTTGTTGCAAGTTACTGCACTTGTTTCAGATCTTTTGACTTCTCAATGAAACCCCTCTGTGGAATTGCTGGATTTGCAGATTTTAGTGCAGCAGACAATCTGTCATGTCTGTATCAGCGAGGGAGCTGCACAGAAACAGGGAATAAAAAAAGAAAACATAATCTGTCAGTATGTTCCAACATCTAAATTATCAGAACAAAACCTCAGATATGAGTATACAGGATAAGAGCTTTCTCCAAATGAAATGCATTTTTTTCCCCACATAATATTCATGAGATGCATTTTAATTGGACCCATTGTCAAACAGATTGTATGCATCAGGGATTCGCCTCCGATCAGTATCACAGTGTTTCAGGGCAGATTCAATGATCTAAAATGCCCAGTTCTCTGGGACATAATTGCACTGGCACAGCAATTACAGTCCTTTACAGCAGGCTGGTATCTCCAAGCTCTTGCTCTTTCCACCCACACACTGAACTGAACCGTGAATCGTGTGCGTCAGTCTGACGTCCATAGAAGCATTGCCACTGGCAACCACAGACGCTTATTAGTTGCGTTATTTGTGCAATGCACTCCTTCTATTGAGTGCTAAACAAGAGAAGTGGTCTGTGTGGGGACTGTGTCCATGTCGAAGTGTGATTACATGCCCTGCTGAGGCAAACATTACTCATGAGTCTTCCCTCCACTTCATACCAATGCATAAAGTGAAATGAAATATGCATCTAGAGTGACAAATCCACTCTTACAAATTAATGCAAATGCATGCATAGTAATGAAGATACTAAAACCTTCTCAAAATTATATGCATTTTTATGCTACTCTGCAGAGAGGCTACATGCACACAAATGAATCTGCAGGAATTTTTACTTTAATTGTTCCCATGTTGCTCATCTTGCAAACATGCTTTATGTAGTCTTCTCTTTTAGAGACTCTGACCATTGGAGAAAGAACGAAGAGTCAATATCAAGGTCTCGGGGCACAAGTGGACCACCAGAAATAATGAGATACTTCTTGGAGCACAGACGACAGGAGAGAATACTGTTGCTCAGCAACATATTTCACATGTATTCAAGATGTTTCTTTTGCCTCCACATATTCTATCCCTTTGTTACTGACTAAGGGGTAGAATAATTAGCAGACATAATGCACTGCAACTAGACTGCAGAGGTATGATGAGAAATAGAACAATGTCTGTATGAAGGAAATCTAAGGTCTGTATATGACAGAGGGGTTAATCATAAAGATGGGGCAGTGCAGAGAGACAGCAGCAAAATTGATGCCTATAGCGACGCCGACTTTGAGAAGCACCTGCACTTTTCAGGCGGAGAACTCATAATTACGATCCTCACATCTCTCTTTTCACATCGCTCTGCCTCCCTCCAACCCTCCCTCTCCTTGCTGTGAGCAACACAGCAAAGACCTCTGCTTTGTGTAGGTGGGTGTCTCTCTCCCGCCTCCTAACAACCGGAAGCTCCATGAATGGGCATCTGATGAGGCACACAGTGAAAAGAAAGAAGTCCAGCTGTCGTAGGAGAACTCTTTTTTTCCCCTACGTGGTCTCTGACTTTTTCCCACCCTGACGGTTTTGTTTCTCACAGCCATTTGCTGTCATCAACATTATTTCTAGAAAGAAGCAGGACTTTTTATTTGTTATAGAAACTGGATTTATATTTTGCAGATAGGGTGAAAAACAGTAAAGAAGTGCAAAATTACCATCAGACAGACTCTCTATATATGCTGGTGTGCGCAGTTTTGTAGTAGCCACAGATACAGAAAGTTTTTCATATCAGGAAACAAAAGAAACAAGACTACATTGTAAAACAATAAGACATTTGATGTGATACTGGCTGCTGATAAATGTCTGGAGAAGAGTTTTGCATAACTACCTGAACCAAAGAGCTGTGAGAAGCTGAGACAAACTTAATACTATTCATATCATGCATAGACAGAGAAGGCTGGTAGATTAGTCTTAAGATTTTCCAGCTGAGCTTTTCTGTCTGATTGCTGAATATTTTTCAAGATGGGTCTTTTTCCCTATTGAATAAGACATATATTCATTATGTGTGCGTTTGTACATGTGAGAGAGACATAGACAGAAAAATATAGACAGGTGATTTCAGTTTCCTGACCTCAATTCTTCTCTTTGCAAGCTGCTCTCTTTTGCTGAAGCAAACTTATGAAAAACCTCTTTTGCAGTCATTACAGGTCATCCTTCATCCACAAATTGCTCACACCTTTTCTTTTGCTGTGCCCGGTGCAGATATTTGCACACGTGTGCAAGAAAATAGACCACTGGGTAGTTTTGTTGCAAATCCATGTGACAGCAAAAACAACAAGCAGCAAAACTAAACAAATCACTGCAGATTGCTGACAGCACCTCCCTGCATCTTGGGGACAAAGTTGTGTGCGTGTGTTTGTTCAGATTCAGACAAGTTTTTTCATTACTACATGCTAAGCATTTAAAGGAGCTGGTCATTTGTACCTCTCTGCTGAAACAAGCAGAGCAAATACTATCCAATCTTTTAGCTGATTGCTGTGCAAGTTTGTTAAAGCACTGACTCAAGCAGACACTGCCTGATTCAAACATCCTCGTAGTTTTTAAAGACATGATTGCAAAGGCGTCCTCATTCAACAACTGATGCCTGATGTGAAAGCAGATGCAATCTAAGCGATACGAGCATACTGGAAAGTTCTATCGAGCAACCTGTTGCCACGATCTAACTTTCTGCTGCCGATCGCCTCATCCAGCGGCATCACATAGTATTGTAGTACTACACTAATAGTAACCTACATGCGCGGCAGTCCGGGGCTGGAACTATCGAGCAAATTTGAGAGGAAATATGGGAACAATCAGTGTTTCTGATAGAGGCTAGGAAAACTCAAAAGAAGCAATGCAATACATGATCGAACATGTCAGCAGCGCAGACGCCGTATGACAGACTTGAGAGACAGCAACACGGACAGCGACAGATCGGAGACAGTTTCAGCACCACGGACAGTGACAGATCGGAGACAGTTTCAGCACCACGGACAGTGACAGATCAGAGACAGTTTCAGCACCACGGACAGCGGCAGACAGAGTTCATGTCCAATCTGCAGAAACAAACTAAAGAATCTGTAGGACAACACTCATGTACACTCATATACACTACATATCACTCATCCTCACGTTGTAACATGAAACATTCAGACAGAACACAGAACACATTTCAAAGTAAAAGCAAAGACTCGACTTACCTTGAAAAAGTTTCTTTGAAGTCTTGTCAGTGGCTCTCTATCCGGTCACCCAGGCGTTTCGGTGCTGGGTTCGGGGTAGCAGCTGCTGAGTGTGTACTCAAAGTCTGACTCGACTCGAAAGTCTTCAGATCTGCGCTCTGGCCAAAACTTTCGCAGTGTTTGAAGCCGCTGAAAGGATGCGCCAGGTCCAAGCCCGACCCTGGATGGGTCGATCCCAAGTTTCAGTGCAGTCCACTCTCACAAGCAAAGAAAAAATATAGTGACTCTAACCAAACTCCAAAGAGTTTACTACCAACTTAGTTTAGTTGCTATATCCAGACAAACTGGCGTATAGCGAAGTGACAAATTGGTTGTATCGGAGCTCCAGCAGACAGTCCGTAGAACCAAACGTTGTGGTCTCGCTTGTCTTTTCTCTCTAAGCTCCAGGATAAATGTTGGTACTTCTACTCCCGGCTTCGGAGTCTTCTTGCTTGTGGTCTTTGCACTGCAAGTGGGTCCAGTCTCAGTGTAGCTTGTGGCCTGCTGTCGGAGGTATATATCCAACCCCGCCCCCCCTTGCTCTAAGTCGGAGTCAGTGCGTGGATGGCGTACTGAAGTGAATGAGACAGCACCAAGACGAGGGGGGAGTGTGCGGGGGAGAAGTGTTTGTGTGTGCGCGCGCGCGTGTGCAAGTGTGACTGTGTCAGCGCCGCACGGAGGAGGGAGGAGGGAAGAATGCGAAGAGAAGGGAGGGGATCTGTGCAGGGAGACAGAGACAAACGATTATGAACACCAAACTACGCAGATATTAACGCAGAGCCAAAGGTACCGGAAAGAGGATCAACGGAATCGGCGTGCATGAACACCTCTGAGGTTTGATTGTACGGAAAGGTTCAGTTATGGCAACGTGATGATATATCACTTATGAAACAGTATTATAATCCACTCATTTGTTAATTATTAAGCAACAGAGCTGCTTTTATGTTCAGCGGAATTCATTTAATACAACATTTCATCTGGATTCAGACTCACTCGCCTCCGAGGGCACAAACAAATGAACTCCTTTAGAATTTTAATTAAAAGGGCGATCAAACTTATTAAATGGTCACGTGGAGTGCTTTGGAAACTCAGCCGTGCAGAAGGCTTGACTCTTCCGGCGACTGTCATAGTGACAGCATCGCCACATCCAATTAAAAGTGGAGGTGCGGCGCAGACTGTGCAGTAATGCCTGAGAGGAAACACACCGGCGACCCCCCCCCAACCCACCCCTGCCAGTCTACCTGTCTATCCTTCCATAAAAAAAAACAAAAAAAAACACGCACCCTCACTTACACGAACACACGCACAGACACACTCGCACACACAAGCGCGCACCTCAACACAGGAATAGGCGTCACCTCTCCATCTCTCCCTGCTTCCTCCTCTCTCTCTCTCTCTCGCGCGCGCACACACAAACACACACACACACACACACACACACACACACCGTTTCTCTCTCCGGGGATGTGGGCGGATCTGGGTAGTTCTCGAAGTGTGAAAGGGATAACCTGCCGTGGGTGTCTGCCTGTTGGTGTAATGTTGGCTCGTTTTCTCTTCCAGCCAAGCAACAGGAGAGAGAGAGAGAGAGAGAGAGAGAGAGAGAGAGAGAGAGAGAGAGAGAGAGAGAGAGAGAGGGGAATATCTGCCCAAACAACATGAGTCAGGAAGTGTAAAACAGAGGAATTGATTACGAGTGATCATCTGTCATTGTCTTTCCTCAATGTTACCCCTCTGCTTCCTCACGAAAACAGAGCCTGGTGGGAGTGAGGAGTCATGCTGCGCTGTGTTGTGCCATGACATGGGAATTTTTAGATCCTACAATTACTGTGTACTTTGCAGAGCAACATTAAAAGTAATTTCCTCCCCCTTTAATTAGTTTTCGGCAGGGACATTTAAAACAATGTATTGTTACATATTCAGAGCCTTCTCATCCAGAGCAGGGGATAACTTGACCTTATAGCTGTAGGGTTAAGGTGACCTGCAGAAGAGAAATTTCTCTGTATGTGTAATCTGGAAAATATGCTCTATTTTCAGCACATGTACTGAATTTGAACACATGAGACAATTTTAGGTGTCTATAACTGAGTGTCCTGACCTCATAAATATTCACTAAGTATCCCATGTATACTTGTTTACAACAAGCATTTACATCTATCCTTGGGAAAACTACTTGGAATGATATTCAGCTGTCACTAAAGGCTGTAAAAGTTACAATTAGTACTCATAAAATCTGCCATTTAGTGTCAGCATAAGTGCTTTTAAAATGAATGAACCAAATCACTTTTAGGTGTAAATTCAAAGCTTTTATTTGGTCATAATTTATGATGCTTGAGTAATTAAAGGTAGCACCCATTCTATTCACTGAAACTGTCACTTTTTAAAATAAACAACCGCTTAAGGCTCTTCTCCTAGTAGTGCAGAAAGCCTTGTAGAGTTTTGAAAATCTTCTCTGTTCCTAACCCCCTTTTTATTACCATCCTGACTGAGAGCCAACTCCAAATCCCTTGTGCAAGTTCCACTTCATAGCATTTCAACAGGAGAACAGCTGCAGCGAAGTTTGGACTGGAGTCAACAAACAGGCTCTTGAGTGTGGCATCACAAGAACAAAGAACAGCATTACATCACACACGTGTGTGTGTGTGTGTGTGTGTGTTCAGCCTTAGAGTAAAATGTGTCACTACAAAGTAGCTTCCTGTGCTTCACAAAACACAATATATCATGTCACACATACGTCAAGCTGCTTGTCACGTAACATGATTCGATCCCACACGTTTCTGATCTTTCCTACTGTAATTTCTAAGCATTAAATCCCACTTTGAAGAGACGTAGACTCCATGTAAGTCATTATAAGGAGCACTATATACTAATTACAGTCTTTTCCATTTCAGTCTAAGGTGGTATTATTTGATATTAGTCATAGATACACATCACCCTCTCTGTTTGTCAAGTGGATGTTTCATGCAGCTTGCTGAGTGGCCAGCATCTGTCAGCGAACAAATTAGAGCTGAAAAACTTAGATTTTTTTCTCTTTTTTATATTTATTCACTTTTAATTTCACAGTTCACAATTAATTTTAAGGTGTAACGCGAGTAAGATGTGTAGAGACTAAACAAAGCCCCTTAAACATAGTGGATCATGCCACCTTTAACATGTATAGCAGGTTTAATCATGTATGTACAATGATCCAAACTGACAGGCGTCTTCTAAAATCCATCAGCTTCGTCTTATCTCATGTTTCACTCCTCACCCTTTCTGCCATTTGCCGAGAACCTTCCAGTGGATGCGCCAAATTCATGTCCAACTGTGTAATCAAATGAGCTATTAGATGCGCAGCATGAGAGAAGATGAAGAAGTTTGACCCGATATTCAAGAACCTCCCTCCTTCCTTCTGCATTTGTAAAAGGGGGGGGTGGCGGGACAAGGGACCGGGAAAAACAATAATGAGTTGTGATAATATGCTGATGTTGATTAGAACAGAGTGGGCAAACAGTGGCAAGTCAGTCTGGTGGAAACTCTCCAGACAGTCTGTGAGAATGAGACCACAAAAGACTGTGATCACTGCTTAACTGCCATCGAGCAAGTTCAGCCAACCTCCAATAACTAAAGGAGATTCAGTTGCCAGAACTGCAAATTGCAGGCGTGTGTGCATGAACGCGGCTAATGTGGGAGTAATTAAAAAAACACACACCACTGGCTAATTAAATAATCCAATTCCAAACAACTGACACAAACAAAGTTTGTAATACGTGCTCATTTGAACCTTAAAAGCCTTCTGTTTTGCCGGAGCTCATTTAAGAGGGAGGCGTGGGCAGTGGCCAGCACAGTTACATAAACACATGTCCATATATGTGAGTGTGAGGAGAGAGAGAAAAAAAAAGTTTAGAGGAATCACCACTCCGCCTCTGCACCTCATCGCCTCCACAATCTTTTCCACAGGAGTCAGGACAGCCCTCTCTGGTATTTTGAAGGATGAAGCACTCTTGTGCCCAGGAAAAGGTATCAGTGTCATGTTCAAGGAGAGGCAAATCCCCGCATGTAACTGAATCACAGGATGTGCTTTGCGTGCAGAGGTGTCAGTGATTCCTTTGGGGTAAAATCTGCAACATTTGCTCTTATTTTACAGTCCAAACACGGAGGATAAAAAACGTTTTGTTTATCTATCATTTCATGTCTATGTTAGCATTTTTTCACGTGCTCTGCCTGCTCCGTATGATCTATATCTCCTCTGAAATGTGTCTGAGTTAGAACAAAATGCAAAGATACAATTTCTCTTTCTTGCTTTGGCTTCATGGACCATGGCACTTGTTGCTATGAGGGCATCTGCGCTCTAGATGGTGCTGTTTTCAGACGCTTTGCACTTTGCCTGTGGTGAGGCTGCAGCAGCTTCTGCCTGTGCACTGCTCATGTCTAAACCTGCAGGGAGGAGAATGGGCTTGATCAGAGAGAAAATTGCTTCATAAACAGATATATAATTACAGAAAAGTTACAGAAACACATAGTTAGCAATCGCCATAGATTTGCATAAAGTATGGAGGAGAATATTGAGAGATCTTACCTGCAGAGGCAGAGTGGATTTAGTTTGCATATTAGGTCGTGCAACACAGTTGATGATTTAGACCAAAAGTGTTGCACGGTTTGATGTCTGCACGTGTCAAACGGCACGTGAGGCTGTCCCTGCTGATACAAAGAGGCTTGAAAAGGCTTGAGCCTATGTGTTGCAACTGACAGGCAGAAGAAGCTGGCATGATTATTTCATTTGACACTCCAAGAAAATAACTATTTCTGCACATAGGTCATCCACTTCATAGTGGAATATCTGGTGCATCCTGTAGATTCTTGCATAAGACAGTCCTTGATGTACTCTTCTACAAGAAACACATCTATTTGTTGAAAATCAAACAGAATGAGGAGCTCCTTAAGAATGTCTGTTTCCTGTTGCAGAGCAGTCGTTTGATTACATTTTTTCCCCCCTATGCCGCTAGCTTCAATTTTTCTGCCGCTGTGCATCGTTTCTTTTTCAGCTGTAAAGAGCAGAAGTAGGGCAGACAGCGGAGGGGAAAAAAGGGCCCGGTTTATGCTTGTCCAATTATCCTGACCTGTGTCTGCAAATCACTGCTCACAAACAAGGCAGCACTCCACTTTGTCAAAGAGCTCTCACTCTCAGTCCTGTTGATGGTGCAATATAGATGAACTGCAGCAGCTCAGATGCATCTGAGTCACCTGGAAAAGCTGAACAATTGTAGTTACTGTGAAACAAATAAAGGAACAAATCAGACTGATGATTAATGGATATCTAATGAATTGTTCCCTGTAATCCTTCTGTGTGTTATGTTATTATACAAAGTATCAGTTCATAGACTACTATGCATACTATTGCATATTGCAATACTGATCTTAACAAACTTCTTGTGATGAGCTTGATTCAGGCACATACGTATATGGCACATAGTTGATCTCCCCCTCAAATACACATTATTGCACCCCTGAATTAAGCTCCACACCATGGGACTGAAAATAGCTACTGAGGTTTTACACCATAACTCTGTGTACCAAAGTCTTATGACATGACTTCATTTTTAGGTATTGGCAGGTCCAGCATGAGCAGAAGTATTCTGTGTTTCGTATGTTTTTTTTTTTTTTTGGGTGTCTTCATGTTAAGCGTTGGCCAAGATATCATAGCAACCATTTAAGAGACAAACAGGACAAAAACAGAACTCTTGGTGGGTGTTTGCAGGCGTGAATGGTGCTATGGTCCTTCAACTTCTTTCCCTGGCATGAATTTAAACTGCAGAGAAAATTTCTTTTAGAATATTTTTTGATGAATCATTGTACTTATTATCATTACTTATGCTGTTTAACAACTGGGGACCAATTATAATGCAGAAAACTCATTTCTCCCCAAGAGACAGTTGTACTATAAGGCCACACAAGGCTAATTTCAAGCCTAGATTCTCACTACAATGAGTTCCTTTCTGACTCCTTCTTCCTTTGTTCACTCTGCCACATGTGTGGTAGAAGTCACAGTAATAGGTTCATGAGCATTATTGGGTGTACAGGTTGCCCTGTCTTTATACTGCAAGATAAGAGCTCCTCTAAAAGCAGAGGAAAGAGCAGCATGAGAGGAAAGGTCATCCACTTATATAATATGCGTCCCGTGTACAAATGAAAGAGACGGTACAAGACAAAATAGAAGACACAATGTATTTACAAATACAAGCTAAGACGTTTCTTTTTTTTTCTTCTTTTAAATATGGGAACATACTTCAGCGACAAAAAGGGGACCTCTTAATAACTGAAGTGGAAAGAGCGAGGAGACAGAAAAGACTTTCCAAATTATATTGTGACACCTTCCCCCTCTTATCTCAGCGAAGCCAGTCACAGCCTCGCTGTGTTTTCCACCTCAGCTCTTGGTTTTCTCTGAGCTCCTCTCTATCCTCCATCCCTCGTGTGCTGACTGACAAGAGCTCAGATGGTGACATCGAGTGGATGGGTTTCAAAAGTAGGCTGATGTGTGAGGCCATACATGACACATCAGTCTTTCCATCAGACGCTGCTGGATGCATATAGTTTATTGAACATACTATATGTATTTTGTGCTACATATTTGCAGAAGTTTGCATTAATGAAGCTCTCTTGCATCTTTGTGCAGGCCTGTAGTCAGTTTCTCTTTCCATCCTGACAATTTTTTTTAAAGCCTGGTCATGCCAAGTCTCGTGCTGTTTATCTCGGGCTGTCAATCATGTTATCAGCTGGTCACATTTATCCAGTAGCACAATGACACACCTGAATTGTTAGCCTATGCAGCTGTGTGTGTGTGTTTTTTAAAATCTGATTCTCTGTCTGTGCATTCAGTATGTGCATGATGCTGTTATGGATGCTCCTCCACCTCCCAGTCTCTGCACAGTGTTTACAGATTCATCATCTTCATGTGATAGGGAGATTTATCTTAGTGCTGCTTGAGGGCAGACACCCCTCAATCACAAAGAATCTCCCTGTAGAGTCAAAGCAAGAATTTTGTCTAGAATGAATCATCACATATAATCTGTAGCAAAAATGAACAACTTCATTCACTTGTCCCACCTTTTTTTTCAATGTGAGATACATTCTCAGTCTTGACTGGTGCTGGGGCTATAACAAGCTGATTACACATGATACACACAAAAGTGAACTCGCCCTGCTGCAAATGGGCATCTCTCATTTAGTTGCAGCATTACTTTTCCACCCAAAAACACAATTATTAGCAGTAGTTGTGTATTAAACATTAAAGAAATGTAAAGGTCTAAAGATTCATTCAACATTTTCAGACACATGCAGCTCAGAGGCAGTAAGATGGGGTCTCATTCTTGTCAGTGAGCTTTTACAGGGCTCATAATCTGGTTATAAAGTCCTATGCCCATTTATTGCTGCACCTACTGAACTTCCGGTGTGGCAGTACCATTCTTTTGATGATTAATACAGACAGAAAAGAAAAAGCTTTGAAATGCTTCCATTTAACTTGGGGCAGGAAATTGATTTTTTTCTAAGGCAACGTCTAGCAGAGCTCTTCTGAACCCTGTGACTTTCTTAAGAGCAGGAATGAGTCCACCTGGCCTCTCAAGTGAACGTGCTGGAGTGTACAGATCAGCTTCATGTGAAAAAGATTGATTTTTGCAAAGGCAGACAGGGGAAGGCAATAGACTGTGTGCAAGCAAATGCTTCATATTGATGTGTGTTTGTGTTGGATCATACGAGAAAGATGCCAAGTACACAAAGCCCATGTTAATCTGATACAGGCTTCCCTGCTGTTCATCACTTTCAGAAAAGACAATAACAACAACATCAAGCTAATAGGATGCGTTGAACTGTTCTTAGTCATCTTCGTGTCTAGGAAAGGGCCAAAATTCATTAGAAAACACATGGGCAGGTGGTGTGAGTTTTATCAGACAGAGACAGGGAGAGCTGTAGGCATGTATCAGAATGACTCAGAGAGAGCGAGAGAGATACTGCTGCAGGAAAGACAAACATGGTGTTACCTGTGGATGAGTACTCTGGTAAATCCCAAACAACTGAAGAGAGAAATCAGTGCACAGCTGAGTCAGGCCGGCCTTGCTGTTGTCATTTTTTGTTTAGTTTTTGAAAGGAGTGAATCAAAGAAATAAAGATCCTTGACTCGCACTCGAACAGACCACAGATAAATGAACACTCTTTACATACTTCACTTCATGAACTGACAAGAATGCAGGAAATAGTAAACATCTCATCTAACTCTAACAGTGTGGAGTTAGATGAGAAAAAAAAAGAACAGCTTGATATAATCTCCTATCTGTCTATTAAATATAATAGTGGTTAGCTTAGCTTAGCAGCTAGCAGATAAAGTTAGCTAGGTAAGAAAACCTGTCTTGAAAACCCACTAATTAAAAAATCTTGTTTTATTTATATAACCATTATTTATATTTATTTATATCCACCATTTTAAAAGGCAATAAAGTGCCACACTTTTTGTTGACTGTTTTTTTTAATCTATCTATCTAATCTATTTTTTTTTATTTAACAAACAATTAAACAAAATTAAAAAATAAAATTCATTCAAGTAGACGTGCTTCTTAAGAAGAATAAGAAAAGCAGTGAACTTTAATGATTAATAATACAGTTTCAGGGCTGATGTCAGTCTGACTTGATTGTTAGCATTGTTTCATAAGAGTATTAACTTATTCTTGACATTTGAATGTGTGTTCTTAGTTAATAATAATGTAATGTAATATATAATAAGAAATAGCCCGCATTGCTACCAGTGTTTCATAAGTAATAAGTTATTAACACTGACATTTTACTGTGTTCTCAGGAAAGTCAATTATATAAGCTTGGCATTGCTAACAGTGAAAACGGCTAAATATAAAATGTAGACATATCCAGACATAAATGTGTGTCATGTATGTTATTAGCGAGTTTTTCCCACACAGACTCATGTCTCTATGGATGACTACCTGTACATCAAAGACTAAAATTGGCACTCTCCAAAGACTTGGCCGTTGTCCCAAAAGACAAACCTCAAGAACAGAAGCAATCTGACAGCTTTTCAGTGTCTTCAAAGAACATTTATCCAAATAAAGGCAATTGAAGCTAAAATTATGTTGTAAATGTTTTAAAGGAAAGTGCATTAATTTCCCCATGAGCAGGCCTAATTGAATACTTCATTTGGGGGTAAAAACCCTGCAAATGTACAAATGTCCCAGTTCGGTAACATTTTGGTGTAACATCTTGTCTCCTGGCACATAAACAGAGGAGAGACAAGCTGTTCTGGCTCAAAGAGGATTACAAGGAAGGAAGTTAAATTATGTGGTTCTAAGCTTTCCAAAATGATTAGTGGCAATTTTCAATTTATTGTGTTCATGATTGTATTTCATATCCTTTTATTTGCATTATTGCCCTCTGCCTAATCTGTAATTGGAACCTGCAAGATCTTCAGTACTCTTTTTTAGAAATGCAACCAATGCGATTTGACTTTTGGATGGATTATCTGGAGCAGGTGTCCATCTTTCCCAGAGAACACACTGGTTCACTTTATTTACAGAGAGAGTTAGACGAGAAGTTTGATACTACTCTCATGTTTGTATGGTAATTATGAAGCAACCTCCAGTCAACGGTAAATCACCAGAAAATCATCTTTTTATACTTTGTTTATACTTTGGTTTGTTTTTTCTTGCTCACATAATTTCAGATTTAAGTGTAACTTTAAAACAGAAATGATCATATTTTAATGTGACATATTTGTTTATTAGCATGTTAGCATGCTAGTTTTTGCATTTGGCTCAGCTGTCCCTAAGTACTGAAGCGGAAGCTTTATGAAATAATGAGAATACTTCTCATGTCACTTAGGCTAAAATTTAGTACATAGTTGTTATCATGTAAGAAAAGTAAAGTTATGTCTTATTTTTTCATCTTTCTAGCACGCTTGTTTCATCAGCCTTTAAAACATTTTGCTATTACAGCGTTTGCATATTAAAGATTAAAAGATGCTAAAGACGAAAAAATCTACACCTCTGAATAATAATGAAGTCTGCAATGCATTCTTGATTGCACAATTAGCCAGACATAATTTTACATTCATGCACTGCATGACACCAAATCAAGGGCTACCAGGCAGCTGGTCTTTGTTTTAAGGGCGTTGTGTTGTCAGTGCATGTGGGTAGAACAGTGAGGGGAAGAAAAGATTTTATATCACAGAGTGCAGAGAGCAGTGTTATGCACCGTCATTGCTGCTGTTTTCTGGTCTTATTTCCTCAGTGGAAATGTGTGAATGTCGTAATGTGAACACCATTACTTGGTTTGCAGGTTATCTCTACACAGTTTGTGCAGTGCCTTTATTTCTTTATTCTCTCGCTGTCTCACTCTGTTTTCTCTCCCTCTCTGTCTTGCACACATGCAAGGCTGGGGAGTGTGGGAGTCTGTAGGATGACTCATCTGTTGCACACATCATCATTGTTTGACCATATTTGGGCTGCCCGGAAATCCTTTTTTTTTTTTTTTCCCCCTCTGTGCTTGTGTAGTGGAGACGAGCAGGCAATGCAGGGACATCATGATGAGCTCTTTTCTACTTTCTCCTTTCTTCTGTACTATTTTTCAGAACAAGGACCTCTAATTTGAGCTCCGAGGTGTCTTCATCATCACAGGGATAAATACTGGGTCTCTTTATTCAGGGAATATTTTCAGATTGAGTCAGACATGGATATATGCATGTGCATGTGTACCTCCACTCACATGCACCGACAGAAACATACACACACATACATGCGTGAATATAAAATGAAATATGATAAACGAATACCAAATCCGAATCACTCTATTCATTAGGCAGGTAAGCAAGATAAAACACCAGGTTCTCCATTTTCATCACATTTAATAGATCCATTTAAAATGTGCCAGTCTTTATAGAAATAAAAGAAAAAAGCTCCAGATAGAATAAACAAATTTTTCTAGGATCCACTGGTCTGTACATGCTTCATTTTGATCTTTTTGTCCACAGATGACGGTCACAAACACACACGGCTTTTTATTTCATGTGAGGTTTCCTCTCCCAGCAGTCTTTTCCTCTTCAAATGTCATGTCAGTGTGTAATAAACACCTTTGGGTCATTACTGTAGATTTAGAGTATATTCATGTTTTTTGTGTCCACTGTGAAGGACATTGTGTCAGAATGAGCAGATGCTTTCCATCTGCATGGTGTCTCTGCAGGTTTGCCCTACTTCCTACAGCTCATCAGCTCCCATGCAGGTGCTCTCAGATATCCATGACATCCAACCAAAAGACACAAACCGCCGCTGTGACAAACAACCTGCAGTGCAACACAAGCACAGCAGCAGCTCGTCTGTGGCCGGTGGGCATTAAACGTTGTAGGAATAATAAAAATAAAAAATGATGCAAATCTACGACCTTCTTTTGATGGTTGCACTCTCAGAGGTGTATTGATGTTTACAGATCTGTGACCGTATGCCGCGTTAAAGAGCTTGTTAACTACAGTTGAGTTGAGTTCATTAAACCCAACAGGGGTGTGGCGTCTCTTAAATGCCTAATGCAGCAGGATTTTTCTTGGGTTTTTTTTTTTCTGGGTTTTCCACTTTCCTGATAAAAGATGTGGTGAGGGTGAAATGAGGATCGAGGGAAAGAGACTATCAGATGGTGCACAGATCATAAAGCTTCTGGAGCCATGTTTGATGAGCCATGTTGTGATTTGTGATATTGGACTAAATAAAATGTACTTAACTTTGCCCATAATGCAAGAGAGCATGCTGAATCAATTAATCTTGGGGAGAGAGAGAGTTAGTCCTCATGTACATCCTTTTTTCATTCATATTTCTCTCAAATATTTTGGGCCAGTCTCCAGGACAGGGATTAAGCCTGGTTCTAAGATAAAAGTCACCTTTTAATGCAGATTAACTCAAACAGACTTTTTCAGACGGCGTTTTGAGAAGTCCAAAATTCAGCCTGGTCTTTAATTAACTGAATTTGAATTACAGTTTCTCACAGACTAATTAGAGGTTTGAATTAAATCTCCAAGGTGGCAGATTAATGCTGTCTGTCAGTGGAGACATTGGACTGGAGAACAAGCAAGACAAGCGCTTATCAAGAGGAACAACCCACTTGAGTTCCAGTTTATTGATTTCGAGTTTCAGTTGGCTAGACTGCCTTTGCATAGAAGAGATAATCTCACTTGTGGAGCCCAGATACAGCTGTGTTGTGGGAAGCACCCTTCTGTCCACACATTTGTTACATTAATCATAGCTGTGTCATTTAATGTGTTTTTTCTTTGATAGATTTCTCCTAGTTCCATGGACACACTAGATCGCAATAAGTTTGAGACAGGGTTAACTATTCTGGGTATGGCTCATATCTTGTCTCAGAGACTGGGCCTTAAAGAAGAATTTAGAAAACAAACAAATGTAATTACTATCAGTTGTAATCAATTAAGAGCAGTTAGAGCTGTACTATCACTTTGGCCTCTTGGGATCAGCAGAACAAGTTGTTAGCACAACACTGACACATTTTACCTTTTAAAAATGGAATGTGACAAATTTGTAGCAAACAGTTGTTTATTTGGGCATCGAGGAGTCCATCTGTTTGTCTATCTGCACATCCTAGGAATAAAAGTGCAAAATCTACTTTCCTTTTAACCCTCTTTTGGGGAACTACAGGGCCCCTGTGGAAAACATCTTTAGTCCCTTAGGTTGTCTCTTTTGACTTGTGTGGTAGAAGACTGTTTGACACACAGGTATCCTCCACACTGTTGAACTACTGCTATCAACAAATTTGCAAAGTTGAAGATTTGATCCCGGAATTCCACTCATCACTTCCTTCACCGTGATTATATCACATTTAGTCATCTGATCGTGTTGCCTTTGTGTGTTAAAAATACTATCTGAGTAGTGATCCCACTCACACATACTGGTGTGAAGTGGGTGAAAGAGAAAAGACTGCTGAAGTCTTTATTTCTCAGTCATGCTCGTTCACTCCTTCGCTGACTGCTGCGTTTTGTTGGGTTTATTGTCAGCTGGGTTTATTGTCGTCGTGACTTCAAATGCTTGCTCTCTAGATTGATTTGACATGACAAACAACAAGTGCCTCGATGCCCCTTATATAATTTCATGACTATGCAATCTGTCTATTTTCGCATGGACAAAAAAAAAAAAAGCTCATGAATCAAACATGTTTAGCTGCAAATGTGCACAAAATGAGAAGGCAGTGGAAAAAGCTTTGTTGAAAGCATAGAGCACATCTCCATAAATCTTTCGGTGATTTCTGTGTATGTATCCACATATAGGTTTTTAGCTTTTACCATTTATATGTGAAAAATAAACTCACAATTACAGACTGAGTGGGACTGAGTAAGACGCAAAAGTAAGGTCATACTCATGTTTACCTCTGGAAGGCTGAAACAAGGTCAATTTAGCGCCAGTGAGCCTGACTTTGCTATCCAGAGTCAACAGCACCCTGTGATGTTCTGCTTTAAAATAGATTATTCTAAGAAGCAAAAACAAACATTACTCCTGATGGCATAAAGTGGTGGCAATTATTCTGTACACTTATTTTTCAGTGCCAGGTATATTCCTTCAAGCAGGTACTTCAGATAACATGTTTTAGTTCAACAGATGCAAAAAAAAAAACAACAGAATAAGAAGAACTGTCAGGACATCAAGACAGCAGCAAGAAGAAAACAAACACCGGGGGGCCTGATGGTGGAAAACAAGGCTGTGACGGTTGTCTCTTACATCAGCCATTGGATGTGAAGATGTCGGCAAGTTGGATTCACCAGCAGTTGGATTTATCTGATCTCAACAAAGGACTTTTTGTCAAACATCTGTCTCTGTTTGCTACTCTAACTCAGCATGCCGTCTATAAATCAATGAGGAACAATTCCACTGCCATAGAAGCTTAAACTGCACTAAAGAAAACAACAAAGCAACCTAATTCACGTTCTCTCTGGAATAGATGCTGAAGATAATTAGAGGCTGAGAATAAATGTGTTTCTAAAATTTGGGGCAAATGCTTAAATAAAAATAAAAATAAATGTCATAGTTCTTTGAAATGCTGAAACATTGCACTTTACTATCTGTTTCAAAATGGGTATAATCACATTCATTAGGCCACTGTTACATTCATTTCCATACAGCTTTTTGTCTTTCAGCCGCATGAGGATGCATTAAGACACAATCTAGTCACAGCCTGCATTCAGACTATGAGAATAAATTGAGAGCAAGTGGGAGATGTGAGAAGACAATTTTAATGGAAGACATGGTTGCCAATGAATATTCACTATTGCAGTTTTTAACCCAGGGATGAATAAACATGATAAAACAGTGAGAAAATAGATTAAGATCTTCACATCTACATGGGACCCGAGACAAAAATGACAAAATGACAAAGACAAGATGGTCTATTTGCTCTATTGAAGGCTGTAAATCAGTGTGAATCAAATGAGCCCAGACGGATTGTTTAAACTACTTTTAAAACGGGAAGAGTTACAAGAGGCTTCTGGAGAAATGTCAAATATTTTTGGTATTTCTCTGAATTTAGCTAATCTTGCTTCTTGGGAAGACACCAGAAGAGATCATAAAAATATATTCCTACTTGTTTCTAGTAAGGAGGATGCTTAAATAGACTACAAGGAATTGGTTAAAGAAGAGGATATTTGAACTAACTCCAAATAGAAGGATGTTGTACGTGTAATATGTAGAATTCAAAAGATCACCAGGAGAATTAGAAAGTTCATACATTTGAGGAAGGACAAAAGATATAAAGATGTTATACTCATAAAATACTAAAAAAATACTAATTTGGGCTACAACTGCTGATTGCTTTCATTGTAGATTGGTCTGTTGATCATTTTCTGGAATTATTGATTAGCTTGGTCCGTGGGGTGTCAGCAAGTTTACTGTTGTTGTTCCCCAAACCTTTAAGATCCTCAAATATCTTGTTTTGTCCATAACCTCATGCTCAGTTTTCTGCCTCTGACACCAGAGACTATTCACATTCCAGGATTTGAAATCAGAGAATATGTCTTCTTGAACTACGCCTCAAAAGATTGTACAATTGACAGGTGGCTGATCCTATATGATGATAATATAATCCGACATGTGAGGGTGAATACTTGTGCTGTCCTGTTGTTGGTTCTGTACTAACGTGTATCCTCTCAGTAGTTGTGCTTGCTGCGTGCCGTCAGCAATGCTTAAAGGAAGTACTGCTTGTTTTAAAGTGCAAATGAAGGTGTCAGTATGATTTACTTGTGTGATTACTTTGCGATTACCTTGTGATAATGTGATTCAATTTACTTATTCACTGCAATCTACGGTGAGTTGGATAAAATGATAATGTCTGCACGATGTATGCAAACCAGTAAACAGCCCTGCAATAAATCCTAACTTTGTGGACCTTAAAATGTTTTTGATAAGGTTAGAGAGTTGTTGATTTAACTCTGGGGTAATTTTGGAGGCTGCGCCAGCCGTGTCAGCCATTACATTGAAAGGTGTTTCTAACACTCAGTCCACCCACATTTACGCAGACAAAAAAAATATTAGAAAATCCTTTTAATATAATGTCAATGAGTGTTCCTCCTCGCTCAATGGCTCTCTCACTTCCTCACTGATTCATTCAGTTGCTCTTGCAGGGAATGGGAGTCGCTACGACCATTAAACCCCTCCTGATAGATGTAGAAGCACTAAGTACTACAACAGCATCTTGAAATTAATGCCAAGGAGGGAATTTACTTCAACAGCCAGATGTAGCTCACCATGACTGTCCATGTTAAAAGGTACCGGGCCTCGTCAAGATGTGCGTCATGAGCATACATGGCTTCTCATCAAGGGCAGATTTCTTTGCTTGTAATTGCCATCAGGGAAAGACAAGTGCACTTCTTGGCAACTGATTTCAGGGATAGGGGCAATCACATCTTGTCATTTGCCGTACAAGAGATTTTGAGATGTATAGATCAACGATAGTAGAGGTTGAAGGGTCTTGAGTGAGATGTGATGAAGGTGTGTACGTCAATAAAATACACATCTCTTTGCATGAATTCAACAAAGTTCGCAATGTCACTCATTTTTATTATGTCTCATTGAGTAAAATAGAAGTATGGGGCAATATTAACAGATTGGTATTATCATGTATTGGATAGGCATTGGATAGGTTTGACATTTTGTTGTATTGATTTTCTTGAGAGTAAGATGAACAAATCGATGCCTCTCATGCGTCTGCGTATTAAGGGTCGGGTTATGCTTAAACAGAAGTACCTTGTATGACGTGCTGTGTAATTACGTCGGAAATCAATAGAACACTGCAATCACTTGGAAGCCGAGCGACACACTGGCCGTCATAGAGAGGTGGACGCAGCTTGAGACGTAATATCATTTATGTAATGAGGATAAAGGTGCATAGCCTGGAAGGCAGTCATAGCGTTGCACTCTGTTGTTCCAGAGAGAAGTGACAGGAATAAAATGAAAAGGGAGAGCTGCCCCCTGGCGCCTTTCTCATCTCAGATGACCAGTGATGGGATGAAGTGCGTGTGAATGATGATGAATGGTTTAAAAAAAAAATTACAGAAATGGTTGGTCGGGTTTCTGAAGCTATTCAACCACTGGACAAGATCTTCTAATGGAGTATGCCGACAACTTAAGAGTGCAGTAGCAGGCAGGTCAAGTTACCAGGTCAAGTTACTGTCTCGGTTCTGAGACTTCTTCACAGGATTTACTCTTGGTATCAGTCTGTCCTGAAATTGGAAAAAGGGCTTTTAGTTATGCTGCTGCTGCTGCTGTAGCTGCAAAATTATTTGGCTCTGAGGAATCTAGTCACCAAAGATGTTTTCAGAATCAAACTGAAGGTGCAGGTTGGAAGGCTTGCTCCTGTGTAACCCGGGATATGACCATGAGTTTTACCGTGAATACCAACACTTTAATCTGACATCTCGTTGTCTGTAGCTGTTATATGTTGCATGCTGTCTGAAACATTGGTTTGATGTGCTGCTGCCTGTCTTTGCCACAAAGCTAACTTTATCATTTTTAATCTCAACGAGACTTTTCCTGGATAAACAAAAACACAGAAATGTAATGTGTGGTTTTAAAATAAGTAAAATGTGTCACGTCTCCCATGTGACAATACTGAGAAATCGCTGTGCACAGTTGTTAATCAAGACATGATTACAGCACCTAACTCCCAGATTAAAAAAAACAAGCCATGTAATTTGCTAATTAGTGACACACACACATACATTAACCCTTGTATTATGTTAAGGGTCAATTTGACCCATTTCAGTTTTTGTGTTGACCAAATTAGTGGTTATCCTTTCTTTTTCTTCATGAAATTTTGTGACTTTTCCTCATCTAGGGTCATGAACTGATGTGTAAAATCTGGACACTTTGATGTGTAGTGGAATGTCTGTGCAGAGTTTGTATACAAAGATGATGTTGCGGGTCATTTTGACCCAGACACTTTAATGTGGGTAAGTAGCTGTTCAAATCCAAAATAAACATGTTTGAGTGCCCAATTATTTGTATTTTGATTGCCTCTGAATAGCCATTCAGACCCAGAGACCCAGGTGTGTGTAGAGAAGGAACTTTCTCTCCCTTGTCCAAAAATGAGCTCCAGAAGGTTTACAGGTGAAGAAGCTTTATCACAGATTTTGAACTGGGATAGTGATGCAGAGGAAGATATTTCAGAGACAGAAGATCTTTCAGAGACCGAGGACAATGTTATTGATGATCCAGATTGTCAATTTTCCTACGATGAGGAAGATTCAGAGGACGAGTCTGCCGTTGTCTCTCCATCAGATGAAAACCAAGGAATGCAGCAATCATCATCCACAGAGGGGACATGGGCATCTAAAGACGGTAATATAAAATGGTCAACATCACCACACCAAAGCCGAGGCAGACTGTCATCTTCCAATGTCATCAAAATGACTCCCGGTCCTACAAGATTTGCTGTCACACGAGTTGATGATATTCAATCAGCATTTCAGCTCTTCCTATCCCCACCAATAGAGAGGATTATACTTGACATGACCAACTTGGAGGGGAGGCGTGTATTTCAAGAGAAATGGAAGCCACTGGATCAGACTGACTTGCATGCTTACATTGGAATTCTGCTATTAGCTGGAGTGTACAGGTCAAAGGGAGAAGCAACTGCAAGTCTATGGAATGAAGAGAATGGAAGGCCAATCTTTCGAGCAACAATGTCTCTGGAGACATTTCACATGATATCTCGTGTGATCCGATTTGACAACCGAGACACCAGAGCTGGTCGACGTGAAAGAGACAAACTAGCTGCGATCAGAGATGTATGGGATAAATGGGTCGAAATTCTACCTTTGTTGTACAATCCTGGTCCCCATGTTACTGTAGATGAGCGCCTTGTTCCATTCAGGGGGCGCTGTCCTTTCCGACAGTACATGCCCAACAAGCCTGCCAAGTATGGCATCAAAATATGGACAGCCTGTGATGCAAAATCTAGCTATGCATGGAATATGCAAGTGTATACTGGAAAGCTACCTGGAGGAGCATCTGAGAAGAATCAGGGGATGCGTGTGGTGCTGGAGATGAGTGAAGGGCTGCAAGGTCATAACATCACATGTGACAACTTCTTTACATCCTACCGCCTTGGAGATGAACTTCAGAAGAGAAAGCTGACTATGTTGGGAACAGTCAGAAGAAATAAGCCAGAACTTCCCAGTGAAATTCTGAAGATGCAGGGCAGAGCAAACAAGTACCTCTTGTGTGAAATGCAAGAATTACATCTGCAGAAAGCACACAGTTACATTCTGTCCATCATGTGGAGAGCAGTGAAAATGTTGAAAATTGAAAATCTGAGAAAATGGGCAAGTTAAATGAAAAAAAAAAATGTGTTCGTGAAGAGGGAAAAACTTTAAATAGTTCTTAAATACCGTGTTGGAATTAAAAATGTATTGTATGTTTCTTTTCCAAATGTTTATATAATCTAAAATAAGGTTGTTATTGGTTTAACCTGTTTTTTTGACTGTTTTGATTGGATTTACACCTATGGGTCAAAATGACCCGCAACCTAATCAATGTAATTTTTTTTCAACATAATACGAGGGTTAAAGGTCCAGTTGGCATTTTGTGGATTTAGTGGCATCTACCACTGAAGTTGATGACTGTAACTACCTGATTAACCTTTGCTTTACTGTCCACTTCTAGCATGTAAGAGAATCCATGGTGGCTGTGAAACACAAAATGCCCTGTCTAGAGTCAGGGTTTGATTTGTGTGTTCTGGGATACTTTGGAAACACGGCTGGGGCAACCAAGCAAAAAAGCAGCTCCTTGAGACAGTCTGCAGAAGTGGGTCAATCTCCATAAGCGCCCATATTAAAATATTCCGTTCATGACAGCTGTGGGGGGCTGATTTTTTTTTTTTTTTACTCACCAGTTCAAATGATATTAAGACTTAAAGTTGCGTATAATTAACAGCGTCGCTGCTTGATTGACAGGCAAGTGCCATCATAGATGGCTTATTAGAACCCCCTTCATCTTACACACTGTACCATTCAAGTGTTGATGTTTCCATTGAACTTTCCCAAAAAGTTGAAATATTCCTTTAATATCTGACATTGTTTTCCAATATTTAATATGTGTTCCACATACGGCCATACCCTTAACCTCAACCTCACCTTACCCTAACCTCAAATAAGCCATCACAGCAAGATTAATGATTTACATCATGGGGATTTGAGGTTTTTTTCCTTAAAGGAGGGCAAGTCCCCACAATGTGGCTGTGTGTACAGATTTATGTCCACATGACACGAGTAATACATGTTCACACAGACACATCAAAGATCATGACGGCCTGACCGACAGGTTTATAAAAAATACTTTCAAATATAAAAAGGCCACAGCATTGATCAGTAGTCTAGCTTGACATGGGTCAATATCAGACACATATACCACTTAAATATCATTCTCACAGTGTCTCAGAGGGAAACCTGTCTGTTGCTTTTGCTGAAAACCGAACAGTTTACAGTATCAGATGTAGACGTACTGTGACATAAAGAGAAAAGAAATGGTATAGCTATGTGCATTCAGCATTTTGTGAATGTGATGCATTATATAAAGAAACTTGCATTATTACATAATTATAAGGAACAGGACATTAAAACAGTCTATTTTCACAATCTGTGTGGTAGGAGCATTTTTTTTTAAGCATTCAGGGTATGCATGTACATAGTACAATATAAATGGACTGCACTTATATAGCACCTTTGTAGACTTCTGACCGCTCAAAGCACTTTTACACTACATATCTCAATCTCATTCATCTCATTCACCCATTAACGCATATTCATACACTGCACTGGCTGCCAGCTGCTCATACACCGAAGGATATGCCACCGAGGTTCAGTATCTCACCCAAGGACACCACGACTGGGGGAGCCAGGGGTGAACCGCGGATCAGATCAGTGGACGACTCTCTACTCTACCACCTGAGAAGTTATTTTCCAGACATTTCAATGAATTTATTTTATCGGTGATTATATGATAGGATTTTTTCTGTAATGTCAAGTAAATCAAATCAGACCACTTGAACGTTTCTCTATGAAAACTTTTAAAAGGTACTGGATGTGTCCAGACCAACATTTTTTTCCCCATTACATGAAAAAGTGAATGAGTTGTTTCCTCTGTTTTTGGCACAATTGGTCTAGTGTTTCCAATCAGTGGAAGCTGCCGTCTGCTCTCTGCAGGGGCAAGGAAAAATTACTCACAGCTCCACCAGGGGTCGAGTATTTTTGGACTTGATTTCTGGTTCACGGCACACTTCAGAATTTGTCCACAACACATTCTGTTTGCACATTATATAAATAAAAATTATGAGTTAGTTTGTAATTCAGCTGTAGACCACTGTTTTTCTCACTAACAACAAGACACATATAGACAAAAAAAACAACAACACCACATGTAAAAACACAAAGTCAGCCAAGAGACCAAAAAATGAATCTTAATGAAAAGACAGCTCTTGCTAGACAGCTTTACTTTTGGCTTTACACCTCTATTTATGGAGGAGAGTGAATATTCAGTCCAAAAAGAGTGGCCACCTGAGCACAGTATTCTTCAGACCATTAGTTATCCTGCTGTACAAAATAAAGAAGCAACAGAAAAGATTCTCTATAGGTACAATAGATTTTCTTTTCACAATCACATCACAAGGCCTTGCTCAGACAAACACGTGTAACCAACTGGCTGCTCTTTATCTTTTCTATTTGGGTATAATGGTTATGGATTATCATGCTGAAGGAGGATTTTTCACAAACCTGCCACCTAAAAGTTGTTTTCATGATTGGCTTATCACTGTTTTATAATAAAGCCATTTGTTATAACTTACAACCCATTATAAAGAAAGTTTCATTCATTCCTTTTCTACAAAGACAATGTTGTTTTGTCTACAAAGAAACAGGCGTTTGCCACATCTTTGCAGCTTTTTAACAATTTTAACAATTTAATTGTTTGAAATTAGAATGAAAGTATGAAAGTAGAATTGCAACTTTATTCCTTACACTTTAATGGCCCTGGATTTGTCTGGCCCTTGCTGTGATGTCCTGGGTTACTTTGACTGTTTTTGCATCATTGTTCTACTGATTGATTCCTCCTCTGCTGTTTGTGTATGTGAAGCCAATATCCTTCCATCACTGCCCAAAATAACAACATGCCCATGCTGGGAGGTGTTGTTCAGACAACCAGTGACGAAGACGTCTGCCCCGTGAGGCTGTTTGTGGTGATGAAACACCACAGCGGGGAGTTAATGATGATATAGTTTACACCTCTTCCCACACTGCCCAGGGCTGAGGCCTAACTGTCACTGTCAATCCCAGCCAGAATACCACTTGCATGATACATTGCATGGCACCAATCTCTCCGTACACGTGGTTTGTGACTGATAACACGGACGAATGCCCAGAACAGGCTGCTGACGGCTGGCAGGTTTGCAAGGAACCACTCTAACTTAGTCTTCCGCCTTGGAGAAAGTGCCATAAGGCTTGAATCATCAGTAGGATTGGCACACAATGGCAGGTCCTCCTACCCACACAATCACTATGAGTGGCTCCATATAGGGAGTAATTTGAGTAGAAATGGCGTCACAGGGAACCACCCACCGTATGTCCTATGGTTTATCTTATCGTCATGTTATTTGTATCCTTGCAGACATCAACCTGTTGTCTTGTGGGAATCTGAAGGGATTTATCTATTTAGCACCCACTGTTCTCTCTGTATGACATAAACATAAACAGGATGTAACTTTCACAGACTAATACTATGATGAAGTACTATGAATATTGTAATATTATAATGGCTTATATTTTGATACAAATATTAGACACTGGAAACAACTGAATGTAAAGGGAATAATTAACATTCTGGAAATAAGATCAACACCACTCTCATGTCTGCAGGCTACAAACAGAAACAGCTATATGTTTGTAGCATCAAGCTGTTTTTAGAAGCTAGCTGTTAAAGCATAAAACCTGGAGAGCCTAAGCCCAACAAACAAGAGATTTGGACACAGTTAAGCTAACTGTTTTGCCAAAGAGTGTGCTCTTTCAGGCACTCTCAATTATCAGCAAGGCTTTATGCTAAGCTATGCTAATGCCCCGCATATTAGCGGACAAACATGAAAGTGGGATCAATCTTCTCATTCAACTCCAAGCAAGAAACCAAAATGTCCAAAACTAGTCTTCTAATAAATGATTGTCTCTGTACCTTTAAAGCAGTCTAACAGTGTTATGAATCCTTTCTGGATGTGTGTTTGAATTTATTGCCACGACCTAACAACCAAGTCCACTGCCCCCCTTTGCTAAAGGGATGTTGACTTTGTTTGGTCTTCTTGTATTAAAAAGGAAACAGTGGTGGATGCATGCAAAAGTACCCACCTGAACACCTACACCTGTGCACACCTCCACCGACGCTCACATCCAAAAGATTCACCTACACCCACTCATGCAACCAACCACACACACTGAGTACAAAGTAAAATCAAACAAACACTCAAGCCGAGATTTAAAGGCTATCGTTGGAGAGACTTAGTTTTGATTCAGTTGTTTTTACTGGGAGAAGAACCAGTTGGACTGAGCTTAGTGATATAATCAGTTTAATCCTCACGGCTTCTTCCACAGCTGGCTGCCCTTATTTACTCTGTCTCTTGTTGCTCCTTTGTCTCTGTTTTCTCTGTCTCCCGTGCACTTCCCATCTTTCCAAAATCATAATTGAAGTGCAGATGGAAGCTGTTCCCCAACTGCTCTGTTAAACAAGAGGCCATTATATCTGCTGCAGTTGGTTGGATTAAAAAATGCTACAAAGCTACTAGAGATAATAAAGGGGGTTAACATACCTGAAAAACAGACCTCCTTGAATATGTAACTTTCATCGTTTTAATACTGAGCCTGACATTACATATTTTTCTTTTGAGTGTACAGTGGTACAAAGTAATTAATGTAACAAATAACCCCAGGACCAATAATTCCAATAATTACCTGTATTTTCCAGGCAGATGAGACATGTAAGTCAGTGGATTTAGGACTTTGTGAGAGTGACTGCCTTAGCTTTGCCCCAAGATTACCTGTAATGATTTTGCCTTTGTGTGTGTGAATTACAGGCCGTGGTGCTGATACCAAAAACCTGTGCTGACATGACACTTGGGTACTCTGCCTCAGACTCGTGACTTCTGTCTTATTGTGTTGCCCACATGCTCTTTTTGTAATGGACTTATTTATTTCCGAATGGGAATCACGATCCACTTTTCCATGGGAAGTGGATTTCTGACAATGGTCTGATTTCAGTTATTTTTTTGAAAAAAGGCTTTGAGATTGATTTTAACCTTTATTGGGAAGTTATTGGATTAATGACCTTTATTATAGGTTGTGCAATATATCAGCAATAGTGTACTGTCTGCATTGATTTTAGTTGCACGTTCTTCAGTGAGCAGTGATAGTCCAGCCTTATGATAATGCCGGCAGTACCATCCATCCTGTCCTGGCTGCTGTATTTTTCCATATTTGCTATCAATGAAGCAACAAGCCAACTGCCAAACCTTAATATGTGACGTCCAACACTATCATTGTGCCGTGATGTGATCTGTCCAATCGACAAAACCAGCCTGTCCTAACAAGAGCTAATGAAGGAATCAAATGCAGTGCTAGCAAACATGTTAATATGTCATTGAGCAGTGCCTGAGTCAGTCACAGCTGCTTGACTCACTCCCAGTGTTTGACTCTGGTTCTGATTTAAAGATAATAAAGCTAGCATCCTGATGTCATTCTGGAAAAAAATGAATCCAACTTGGCTCAGCAACGAAGAGGTGCAAATCTTAACCATAGAAGGGAGACTCCATTTGTCCCAGTTTGAAAAATGGCTTAACTGAGCTCTATTAGAGTTAGGTTTAGTTCTGGCTCAATTTCTGTTCTGTTTATTTTAACACTGGGTTGATTATTTATTCATTCATCCCAATATCCCAAGGAGGAAACCAACAATGAATTTATCCTAGTCTATATGTAGCCAAAGCAAACTGGTACAATTCAGTCATTTTCTAAATCAATATTTATTTCTTAATATATATTCTGAGAGCAACAATGAGTACTAAACATTTATATTAAAATGATTTGGATCTAAAAGCACCGTTTACAGGGAGAAGGTCAACAAAAAAGGGTCAAATTATAGACCCATTCATAACCTCACAAATGCCAAATGAGCACACTTGGTAGCAAGCTAATGTATGGTACTGTAACTATCAAAGTGAGATTGGATTTAATAACATCATCTCTATGATTAGATGTGACACTTCCTGCTTCAAATGCGACAGATAACTTGACTCATTTCTTATTTGAAACAGTTGTTACTGTTAATAGCTCATCTCCCCGTCTTCCTTCACATGCACTCCAAGAAAGCGAATGTGGGAGAAGCTGAGCCTGTCTGGAAGAAATGTCAGTCAAATCTTCTGTAATAAAATTTGGCTTCCTAAACCACAAAGAGTTCACCTGCAATGTCCAAAAGAAAGCACACACACATACATCACTTACTGAGACAGCCTCACCCAAAGGGATTTGGTTAATATTAGCTATTTAAGTAAGCTATGTACTGTCTCTTAACATGCTCTAGCAAAGCCTTGGTCTTGGTCTTGTCTCACACTGGTCTTGTGCGTGATTTGGTCTCAGGTGGTCTTGAGTGGAACACTAGCACTGAGACCTCAGAGTCTCTGCCATGCTGACAAGTTTATCCTTTTGGAAAGTTCCCTCTGTCAGAGGCATCCCACTATTTCTTTGTTGTGAGTGTAAGAAAGCACACTTTTACAGTTTGAAGCTGTGCTTAGTGTATGAAATGCACAATTTGACATTTTTTTTCCCCATCTGCTTTAACCAGCAGTAAACCACAGACTGTGGCATTATGATGATGTGATGAGTCATTCCTTTAATGAATGTTGGGAGTTCAAATTCGTTTTTGCTTGCCAAATCAATGTCTGATGCATCTATGATTGGTTAATTACTCATAATAGGTCTGACTGGATCAAATGCACCACGGAGGACCTGAGAATGAACAAGGGAGATGTGCATTGAAAAACAAATTTCCTAAGTTGTCATAAAGTTTAGGTGGTACACATTAACTGACGTAACTGTGCATTAGTTCGCATTAGTAGTGACATGTGGAAACTTTATTTTTGCAATTAAGTTAGTTCCAGAGTGCAATGACTAAAAGTCAGTCCTCCATATACTCTTTTTGGTGGCTCCTTGTTCTGTCACTTTCCCCTTTTTTTTTTTTTTTTAGCTTGCTCCATCAATGTCTTCTTCTGTCTTTTTCAATCTTATTATTTTATGTTACGTTGTTTACAGTGGATTTTACATATCTATTTATCTTAGGCCACAGTCTGGGCAACCTGGGTAACAAGCTGAGCTACAGTAACATTATCTAACAGCAGCTATAGTTGGCAGCGGTTTACTTTACTATTCATCAGGAAACTCTGAAAATCACAGTGAGTTTATACAGCTCAGCTGGAGGACATCAGAGGGAAAACCAGAAAACAGTTTCTCCATAAAAAATGATCCAGTTGGTGGTGAGTGACTTAGTGGTGTAACACGGAGCACCCAGTGGCTTACTTGGTACAGTGTGCACCCCATGTATAACAGCTGAAGTCCCAGGTACAATTCCAGAATGGGTCCTTTGCTGCACGTCTTTCCCTCTTTCTGCCCTGAATTTCTGTCGCTGTTGTTCTGACGCTAATAAAGCCAAAAATGTTAAACACTTCATGCAGAGGATTGTACCCAGAGCATATAGTTACATAGCGCAGAAACATGTATATGAGGAAAAGAGTAAAAATGACAGAGATGCCATTCACCTGATTATAAATCAATGGGGCACCAAAGTAATTGAAAGTCACTGCAGGCCATCTTGGGTAATTTCATTCAGTAGCTGAAGTTTCACACTTTTTGCTGACTTTCTTTGTGTTTTTGCTGTGTCCTGATTCCACACACGCATACTCTCTCACAAGTCTAAAGTACTAAAGGACTCCGGCTCCTCCACTCTGCATGTCAAAGTGTCCTTGGGCGAGACACTGAACGCCAAATTGCTCCTGAAGGAAGACTAGAAAGGCGCTATATAAGTACAGTCCATCTACCATTTACCAGTTTACTGTACGTCATAGTATGCTGTTTTTACACAACAGAAATTGATACAAGTACGGCTAAGTACACAACAGAAATTGGTACAATGAATTTGTTGATGTCATTAAACAGTTAAAATAAGCTAAAATAATAAATAAAAAAGATAGTACACCTTTTTTAAACAGTGTTTTTGTATCTGTCATCGCACCGCCCGGAAAATATATCTAAATTTTACTGTTTGAAGCTGTGAGCAATTCCTCACTTTCCTTAGTGTATTGGTGGAACAATAGCGTACATTTGTAGCACACTCTGAAACAAAATGTTTTTTTAGTATGAACAATGACTTTTTATACTTATTTAGTCACTTTTTAAATGTGTACTCCAAACCTGTTTAGAAATAGTATCTAGCGTGAAACATGAACACGGATCAAGACTATATATATCACAGACACACATGCACATCACGGCTCTTTCTGTTGACAAAAACACACACACTCTGAATCCATCAAGGTAAATTAATATAGAAACAGGTGTAGGTCAACAGATCATTTACACTCATCTTGTTTTTTCCCCCCAACTTCGTGTAATAGAGTTGATGATTTATCTGATATGCGTACTTAAAATAGTCATTAGGAATCCCTCCCCACACACAGACCCGAGCGAGTCATTCTGTTTTCAAAAGCAGAATGTGTGTAGGAGACTCAACCATACAAAGAGATATCCGGCTCACACTGATTCTTATCAATTCCAGGGTGATACATTTACCCCCCCCCCCCCCCCCCCCCCCCCACACACACACACACACACACTCCTCCATTCATGCATTTATCATGAGGTGTCTTTAGTTTTGTTGTGCAATTAGTCATAGACGTGTGCTATCTATGTCTTGGCTTGTGTGTGGATTTCCTTCATGTCATACCCACTATGCAGTGTGAGGGCAGGCAAAGGCTTGAAGCATGTGGTAGGTGGAGAGGAGGAGGAAAGAGGGCAGGTGATGGGGTTAGCTGGCGCACACTGGGAACACAGGAAGAGTAACCCAATTTCCATGTACCAGATACAAAATATTACTGTTTCTATTTGATATGAACAGGAATAATTGGGCTTTATTATATCCTAATATGTGTAGGGTTAGCTTCAAATGTGAGCAAGAGGAAAAACAAAAAATTGACAGAGGGTGATTTGATTGTTGTCATAATGAGGGCCCCCATAGAGGTACAATGATTACGTTCTCATGTAGCAATCAGCGTGGAGGAGCAGAAGTAGTGTGGAGCACCACTTGAAACAGGGAAAGAGAGACAGAGTGGCTGTGGGAGGAGAAGACGACCTTCTGCAATTTGTCATGGAATCTCCTGGTGATGTCATCTTCCTTAACGACATCATGGTTTGCTCCCACAGCACTGGAACATTTTGGCCAGCAGCAGGATGGGAGCTTTCTGGTGATTCATTCATAATAACCTCCTTTGCTGCCCTCTGATATTTATTAGCAATGTTCTGTATGTGAAACACTCGCAATGCAAACGCAATGTAATTATTCATCGTTTTTTTATTCTGGTATCACCATGACAACTTCACAGGTTCTTTGCATAGACATCTTTAAAGGAACTGGCAAGTAAGAATTAATAGTTCCTGTCCTGGCAGCTCGGGGTGGGAAAGACCCAGAAGGCATCTCAGAATAAGCAGTCTTCACAGCTCATATTCATCAGTCAGGGATCACATGTGAATCGTGACTTTCCTTAAAAACACTGCAGTGTACCAGCACTTGGTCTGCCAATAGCAGCTTTCTTCAAAAGTGTTGCGTTGGTCCATTAATGCTGTCGTTTCCCAGCACTTTGACAGGTTATCAAATAATTTCTCACTGCCTAAATGGCTTGCACTCACATCTCTACTTTCATTTCACTTTAGAAATTAACCTTGTTTCAGCCACAACAGGTGCAGTAAAGACAATATCTTTTGAGATATCACATGTAGGCCTATTCCCACATACAGACTTTAAGCATATAGAGTTGTTGTGGAGAATATGTTAGCAGACAGTAACACACCCAACAGAGAGAGGTTAGAGATTTGACATAGGGGGAAACTTGACATCTGTGGCATCATGTGACCATTCACAGAAGTGGAGTTTTTGGCGCTTTAACTTCACTTCACAGCCGTGTAGGCTGAAGCTTGATTCATCACAGCTTTTTGAAAACAGGTGTGACGAGGTTGAGAGCGATGAAACTGAACCAAAACACTACAGATATCCTCGTGGTGTCGGCAGTGGGCACCCAAGGGTGGCTGATTCTAGTACAGCATGTTGTCGATATGGAGGCGGACTAGTTGCTGGAGAGGTGCCAATTCACTTCTGAGGCAATTAACCCCTAACTGATCAGGTGGCTGTATTGTGATCACTCTGACAGACTCAATCAACACATCATCTCTGGTTTTTCATCTTTGGTAATCCTCATGGGGAAATATTCCATTTGTATTTTACCCTTATTAACTCTTGATATGCATTGTGCAACCACAGTGCAGCACAACTGACCAGGCCACCGTGTGACTTCAGACAGGAAGGAAGAGCTTTGTCCTCCAGTTAGCGTTTCATCCTGCTGAAAACCAATCCACCATGCCACCATTTGTTCAACTTGAGTCATCATAATTACATCTAGTTTTTTAAATTTGGAAGTTGCGTGAATAAAACGTGTTAAAAAAAGGTCCTATAAATGAAGCACATCAACATTCTTTGAACAGGGGTTTTCCATTAGATGCACTGCTGACACAAAAGAGTTTGCAATTGGAAACTTGATACTCTTGAGAGATCTCATCTGGTGAACAAAAATGATTCGCTGGCTCTTTTATAAAGCTCTCACTAGGCAACATGATAACGCCATTGGGCTAAGTCCATTAAAAATAACTGCTCGGATGTTATTCATGATCCAGTTGCTAAGCCAACCGGGACAAAAATAATATAAAAATAAAACTTCATGACGGGGTGAATCAGCAGGAGAGCTTCCTGGAAGAGCAAAGTTAACTTCTGAAAACTACAAAAAGGTTCACCTGGTTCTTACTGCCGTGCGTTTAATAGATTTTGGTAAACATGGTGGCTGCAGTGTTCGGTCAGAATAACAAAGACCTTGTTCATTTGATTTGGTAAAAACAGGCTGCTTTAAAACCACTCAAACAAGATACATTTATGTCTAGTCTACAAGAAAATATAATGCCATGAAAATTTACTGGTCGCGGCTTGGTTCACACGAAAGGCACTAATTACTCAGCTGCACTTGGAAGTAATGCACAGTGCTATCCAATGACACAGAGACTGATATGCAGGAAATATCAAGTCCATTGTCACCAATGTATTATTTACAATGTTAAATCAATTATCATGTTATCTTTATGTAAACTCGGTTTGATGATCTCATTGTCTGCTTAGAATTTTAGAATTATAATGAAACCTTTTCTACATCGATTTTTCCTAATATAAATTATAATTTGCATTAGCTTAAACCTCCATTAATTGATGTTTTGGCTAACACAACACTGACATACCCTTTATAAAACTGAAATGATAAACACTGTTTCCATTGCAGATTAACCTGGTGAGAATCAACAACTTTGATTTTGATTATTTCATTTCATTATTTCCGATGACTCTAAGTCTAATATTTACTCTTCTTTAGGTTTGTTTTGTTTACTAGCATCTCCTGAGAAAAAGTCTGGCTCTTTAGTTGCTAATTGTTGTTTCTGTTAGTGTTCAGTGGGTTTATCATATTTTTTCTCAAGTTAATGAGCGTAGTGAGCAAACCAAAACAATAAGCTAAAAGATTCTAAAATGCTCCATAAGGTTTAGGAGAACTGATAATTTGACCTATGGGTTTGTCACATGTCATGTGATGTGATGTCTTGTTACTATGAAAACAGTGACTACAATTGCTTTAAATTAACTTAACTTAACTATAACAGTAAATCATATGTACCTTGCGTTTTGCAGGAATAGTTGGCGTCACTTCAACCAAATAAACAACCATTTCCCATGTTTAGCTTTGTTGAATTATGCTTCTGTACCAGAAGTGACCAGGATATTGTTTCTGGACAGACATGCTGCAGTTGCCTTAGAGCTGTAGAATGAAATTTAATTCACCTTTATTGTATTTTGTAGTAGATACCACAAAACCTTAGCAAAGGGAAAAAAGAGAACACATGTTTTTGTGATTTTAAAGAAAACTGAACAGAAAAGTTAACTTAAAATGTATGCTGGTGAATTTACCCCAAAGCATTACTATATAACCAATGCTTTAATGATTTAGTGTGGAAATGAAGCGAAATGTGATAGAGAGCCATAACGGCAGAGACACAGTGAGAAGGCCTTTAATGAGAATACCAGGCGCAGAGACAGGCCTGGTGTCTGTCGGGTCATTAGTTGTTCCTATGTTTGCGGCATAAATTGTCCACGCCTGTGAGAGAGGTCGAATACAAGTGTTTGGTATCACAGTCTGGTTTTCAGCATTTCTGATCTTTTGGCATCAGACACCCTGCTGACACCTACATACTGACAGGCACAAAGTCAACATCTTTGACAAACTCCACAACACCGCCTCCCTGGCCTTTTACCACACTTATGCAATGCTCCCAAATGTCACAAGAGGCTTTTTCTCTCAGATGAATATTAATGGATATTACAAAATGAGGGCAGTAGCAGAAGATTTGTGATCACACAGTCAGACAGAAATGGTAATTGTAAGGCCTGGTTACCAAATGTGACATACGTCAGCAGATGGATTTGAATACAGATACTGTATTTCCAATTTGAATATTCTGACTGCAGAAATAGATAGTTAGTTTTTCTAGTCATGACAACTGACTTAAAAGTATAATGACTGTAATAAAATCTTCTTGGAAAAGAAGTTTAGATCTTATGTCATTTTAGAAGTATAAAAAGATATGGCTTTGAGAATGCACTTCAATAATGTGCTGCAATAAGTCCGGATCACTCTGGGGTTGGGGGATTTGCCAGTTGGAGAGGAAGCACTCAGATGTTTTACTTACATAAAAGTAATATAACAAATCTAAAACACATACCATTACAAGTAAAAGTCTTGCTCTCAATAAATCCCACTTAAGCAGAAATAAAAAAGTATTGTTCACTGCTTCAAATAGAAAGTCCTTCTTTCACAGAAAAATTGCATTATATATTACATTTTATTTCATTATTAGATTGTCAATACTGATGCAAAAATGACAGACACAGTAATAAAGATGACCAAGAGGAGACTGAACTACACTCTGCTTACAAACCAGGAAATGATGCTGGCTTAAAAGTTCTTTGTGTTTCAGACTATATTTTTTTAAGTTTTTTTTAAAGTTTAGTTTCGAAAGAGTCACAATAAGAAATAAATGTAGTGAAGTTAGAGGTAAAATATATCCCCCTGTAGTGTAGTGTAGAGTACATAGAGAACTCATCCTCCCTGTTGCCCCCATTCCAAAAAAATCTCAAAGTGCCCTCTTGGATGCCCCTATGATAGACAAAACATTATAAAATGCCCTCTATGGTGGCCCAATGTGCAAGAAAAGGGTTTCAGGTGCTAGGGTGCCCTTTCAGTGGAGACAATGTTAATGCAATGCCATAGGCTCTCCCTACATGCTAGTTTTGGAGCTGTTTCACCATGACTTTCTGGTGCCCTTTTATTTTGGGCTCCTCAAACACTCTAAACCAGCCATTAGTGGATACCTCAAAACTGTACCTGAGTGAGCACTTTGTTAGATAATGTACAACCCCAATTCCAATGAAGTTGGGATGTTGTGTAAAATGTAAATAAAAACATAATGCAATGATTTGCAAATCTCGCAACCCCATATTTTATTCCCAATAGAACATAAACAACATATCATGGGTTGAAACTGAAACTTTTTATCATTTCATGGAAAATATTAGCTAATTTTCAAATTGATGGCAACAACACATCTCAAAAAAGTTGGGATAGAGTGATGTTCACCATTGTGTAGCATCCCCTCTTCTTTTAACAGCTGTCTGTGAAGTGAGAAGATCACTTCCTGGAGTTTTGGGAGAAGAACGTTGTCCTTTTCTTGTCTAATGCAGGATTCTAACTGCTCAACAGTGCGGGGCCTTCGTTGCTGGATTTCTTGTTTTATGATACACCAGATGTTTTCTATTGGTGAAAGGTCTGGACTGCAGGCAGGCCAGTTCAGCAACCATCCTCTTCTCCTGCAAAGCCATGGTGTTGTGAAGGATGCAGTATGTGGTTTAGCATCATCTTGCTGAAATATGGGAGGCCTTCCCTGAAAGACACACTGTCTGGATGTGAGCATATGGTGCTCCAAAACCTCTATGTACTTTTCAGCATTGATGGTACCTTTCCAGATGTGTAAGCTGCTGACAACATAGGCACTAATACAACCCCATCAGACATGAGTTTTGAACTGTCCACTGATAACAAGCTGTATGGTCCTTCTCCTCTTTAGGCTGCAGGACACAGTGCCCATGGTTTACAAAAAGAATTTCATTTTTTGATTGATCTGACCTCAGAACAGTTTCCCTTTTTTCCTCAGACCATATTAAATGAGCTTTGGCCCAGAGAAGACGGCAGCATTTCTGGATCATGTTCACACATGACTTCTTCTTTGCATGATGCAACTTTAACTTGCATTTGTGGATCGCACGACGAACTGTGTTTACAGACAGTGATTTCTGGAAGTGTTCCTGAACCCATGCAGTGATTTCCAGTCGAGAATCATGCCCGTTTTTTAATGCTGTGCAGTCTGAGGGCTAGAAGATCATGAGCATCCAGTTTGGACCTTTGACCTTGTCCTTTGCACACAGAGACTCCTCCTGACTCTCTGAATGTCTGATGATATTTTACACTGTTGATGGTTTGATCTTCAAAGTCTTTGCAATTTTACACCGAAGAACATTTTTCTGAAATTGTTACACCATTCATTTTTAGATGTAGTTTGTTGCAGATTGGTGAACCTCTGCCCATCTTTACATCTGAAAGGCTCTGCCTGTCTGACTCCCTTCATACCCAGTCATGTTACTGACCTGTTAACCTAATTAACTGTCAAATTATTGTATTCTGTATTTATTTATGTTTTACATGTCTCAGCTTCATTGGAATTGGGGTTGTACTTGTACTTTCAATCACTGAGTATTGTGTAAGTGTATGAGTGTTGTTGTGTAAGTGTTGTGAGTGTATTTTTGTCAAGCTATTAGTTTTAGATACATCTTCATATATCACTTCCATACACTACACAATACAGGCTTTTATTTAAGCAACACTATATTTGTCTATGGAATTACATAGAAAAATGTGGGTACTACAAGCAGGTTGGTACTACAAGTTGGTTGTTACAAGAGGTGGCAAAGTTTACAGCAGAGTGGCGAATGACTAAAATGTTTTTCATCAGGTGACTAAAGCAACATAATTAATTACTTTCTTCATGGTCTACCAAACAGATTGCAGTGGGAGGAGGTAATGCGTTCAAAAAATGTTTGTTGTTAGCAGCATCACTTCCATGGCAACTAACTGGGATTGTCCGTGTGTTGAAGTGTTCTTTTCTGCATGCAAGCGTGGGAGGAGACTTTTCGGGGATCACCTGTGGAGGTGCGGATCTCGTCAGATGGTAATATGTGCTGTTCTCTGAGCGGTGAATAGAAAATCCCTTTATCACCCTGACCATGACATGCACCTGCGTAGGAAATGGCGTCACCCAGGTTCCCGAGCCTCTCAGCAATATATTTTTTTCCTCCTGTAAATCAAATGAAAGCTTGCCCTTCAGCTTGAGTCACATTATGATCTTAGTGTCAGGAACAGGATATGACAGGAACAGAGTCTTTGGTGCTCTGATTAGACCACTTGTGGAATGACTGTGGGATGGCATTTTTCAAGCTACTGACGCAATCCCAATCAATAATAAATCACTCTAGCCAGCTGCTGAGTTTTGATTTCCAGTGTTGTCATAATCCTTGATGGACTAATCCTGGCAAAGCCTCATATTCTCTCTTAATCCCTTAATCTCTGTTAAAGTCATTTTTCCCTGATTGGTCTATAATAGGTAAGTGATGGACGAGGAACAGTGGATTTACAGGACACAATGATTTTCCGCCAACCATTTTTTTTACTATATTTTTTTCTTCATTATCCATCCAACCTGCTCCCCACGTGCTTTCTCACTTTACTTTTTATACAGTGAGCATGTAGTGAGCACAGTGCATCTGTGAGCTTTGCACTACCTGGATGCAAATGGAACCTTTCATCTTTCCTTCACTGACATGTGAACTCCTCGGTACATTCAATTGTGTAATCAGAGACTGTTTGCTCTCAGATGAGTTGCAGTCTCTGACAAAGGAGTCTCGGGGAGTCTGTAGGTGGACAAGAGCCTCTTTGATACCTTTTATTCAGTAACCTGCATCCTCGACTGGGTCACTCTTAATTAGACTCACCAATGCCACAGAGAGACACCAACTCTCATCCTTTGTACTTGAAATTCAAGTTGAAATTTATGCTAATCCCAACAAACTACTGTATAGCAAAGCTAGTTTTCTGAATTGCCATTAAGGGCGGGGTTTTAAGGCAATGACTTTCTTGAAATTGTGTGCAAACAGCACTGCTGGCCATAACTTCAGCTCTCTTCAGACAAAGAATATGTGTTTGTTCTTCAGACACAGGTGGCTTTCATGTCAATGCTCCTTATAGATTTATTCAGACGCCAGGGATATTTACAGGAAAATGTTTTGCCTGAAAACAGCGGTGAGACAAAAAGTTAGATAATCAAGGAAAAACAGTGTTTTATGTCCTTTTATAGGCTTCATCATCAGATTTATCTTATATCACACTAGTCTATAAAAATCCCTTGCAAAACAGCAAAGGTGAGTCATTTTCTTTTCTTTGAGCATTAGTGAAAATACTTTAAGTAATGTACTGATGATCAGACATATAAGACATGCAATTCAAACATTACTAGTCAGACCAAGTGAGACTGCTGTAAAGAGGCTCTTCAGACATGAGATCATTCAACACATGAGATGACATTACATTTACATAAAGATCTGCATGTCTGAAAGGGTCTTTGGTGCATGTGATCTCAAAGAACATAGAAGGAAAAATACACTTCAATCATCATCTCCCTTGAGAAATTCTTATTGGACCTTTGAATGTCATGCAAGATGAGAAAATGTCAAGACAAGGAGGGTGTTGGCTTGAGTCTCTCAGAGTAACATCTGGACACTCCCACAAGACCTTCACACGCCACCTGGTGAGTAGAGCCTTACTGCATATTCAGTATACTCACCCTTCGCGCTCACTCGTAGAACCAACACCCTTCCCACCCTCCAATTAACACTCAAAACTCACAGTTCAGGTCCCCCTCATTCTGAACTGTGGATGATTTCAAATGTGATCATCCAATTAGTTATCTGTCATAGCCCCTTCATTTCTACACCCTATGACTCGCTTGACCTCTGCTGTGTTTCATCATTCTCTACATTTCAAGCACACAGTTTTTCAGTGTATACACACACAAAACCTGTTTACTTTTTAACCTTTGTTAATCACAGAAGCTCTCTGCTAAGCCTACTCAGACTGTCAGGGTTTGGTTGAGACGAACTGAAAGCAGATGGCTCAAGTGGAAGATGAGGATCTCTCAGACAGCGTGGTAAGCATGGTGGCAAACAAGCTGAGGCGGAGTACAGTACTGAAATGTTCAATAAGAAATGAGAAGTGTAGTGTGTGCTGATTGGCAGGGGGAAATGAAGCTTTTCTACTTTTGCTGAAATTGTACAAAGAAAACTTTTCTGACATGAAATTTTACTCAGGTACAAACAGCAAAAATAATACTAAAAAGTTATTTTATCATAAAAAAATATGCTGTATATAGTCAAACAAGCGTGTTTTATACATGTATATCTGCATATATATGGTTGAATATGTTTAATTAACTATTATGACATGCAAGGAAGATGATTAACGTTTTTCTCACAAATCAGATGTAATCATCAAATGGTCTTTGTGCTCTATGTTCTATGTGTATATTTAGATTTTAGATGTGCCAACCACGTTCTAACAGTTACCCAATCCCCCATGCCCAAAGCTTCACCACTGCACCCCAGTGTTGCTTATTAAAGTATCATTTAAAATATATAAATCAGAAAAATGAATGAATTCTTTGTAATATGCCCTACATTCTGGACTTCACCTAAATCATTTTTTGTTTTCTTCTTCACTAACATTTCTGTCAAAGTTCAGGAAAAAGGAATAACTCTCAGATGCAGATACTGACACTGTGGTGAGGTTCAGATGTCAAAACAGGTCTTCATTTGTCAGCAGGAAGGCAAGTCAGACTATACAAACATAGCTAGACAACCAAAATCCAGCAAGCAGGCAGGGTATCAGCAGCAGGAAATCCGAACCGGTTGCGGGTGCAGGCAGGAACCAGACACAAACACCACAGCAACTAAACAATATAGTGGTAGCAAAGCAAAATGTGGCTGGAAATTGGCCTCTATATACATTTGGGGCTGATTGTGAATGAGGAGCAGGTGGGTGGTCAGATTACTGGAGAGGGAAACTCAGGAAGGGGCACTTGGCTTCACCATTTCTCTCTTATTTACAAAAATGCAACATCACCACGCTGTGTGACTCTGTGTTGCCGTCCAAAGAATTACTAGATAAAACATTTGTTTGACTGTGAGTTTACTGTAGCTAAAAACATGGTCGCACCTTCATTAAACATCATAACAAATCGTTTTCTGCTGCACACCGATGATATCTTGCTTTAATTTCAAGATGAAATGTAAATGTCTTATGGTTTAATCATATCTTGATGCAGTGAAGACACAGGTATAAAATGTTAAATGTGTTCCTAAACTGTTTTTCAGACTGCAGAGGTGGGGCGAGCACATTAAAGAGTATTCAAATGAAAAAGAGTTCCATGATTTTGTGCACTTAGGTAACACATGGATCAAAAAGACCAAGCTCTTCAATGTCCGACTCCCACGCCCTACACATGCTCACTGGCCTGGCAAAACAAAACACTAGACCACTACCTTTGTCTTCTTGTCATTATTGCGTGTGTGTGTCTGGTTCAGCAAATGCAGTGTGTAGGATAGATGGGCTGCCTTAATGTATTCCGTTGCAATTTATATTCATTATGCCATTTTTCCTGCCTAATTTATGTTTGTGGCAGTGGGAGCACAGAGTGACTAACACTTTGCCTCTTTATCCATGTTTCTCACCTGTCACCTCAATTCTAATGAAACATCTCTTGAATATTCCTCTGTGCCTCTATTTGTTGGTCTCTGTCCTTGTCCTGTCTGCTGTCCAGCTTGCTGTGCCTCAGCCTCGTAGAAGGACCCATCAGTTATGTTCCAATAACCTAATCTAATAACAAAGAGTAGGTAGCCATGTGGACTTTGCTTGATACTTCTCTCAGGCAGACACTTCATATGCATACTCTCTACTTGTACACACTCACACACGTGGTGAGTCAGAAGCGGGGGTTAGCACGGCACCCTTAATGTGGGTGAAGCACACAGAGCGGAGGATGGGTGGAACAAGGCTGGCCGCAAGATCAACCACATGGAAGAGAGGGAGGGTCAGCAATACCGAGATCAAAGCGGAACCGTCTGAATGGTTTGATCAAAAAGGTCAGTTACAATGCCATTAGCATTATGCGTGAAGTATTGAGGTCATATCATGCTGAAGGCATAAGATAGCCACATCCACAGTACTGTTTGTCTTTGATTGCTCTTTTGAATGGCCTGATGTCCTTATGTCTTGTGTAAGAACCAGAGAAAATTCATCTTTTCCTTCATGTCTTCTACTTCCTGTGGTTATGTAAAGTGGGAAATGCGCTTATTTGCTTTCTTGCATAATATTTGATAACACATACACTCTGAAGTTGGTATGCTAACTGTCTGGGGAGATCCAGCGGTTGGTTAGATTAGTGTAGTATTGTGATTTTTCATTATATTACGAACACTGCATTGCCAAGCTAGATCTTCCCACCTGTTACCATATTTAGTGGACATACACAGTATGGGAATGGCATCGATTTTCTCATCATCATCTGGCCTGTGATTTTCATTATCCTCTGGTACTGAAGACACTGAGATGTGTTTGAAATCTCTGAATACTGAATTATAAAGTACTTACCTCACAAGGGAATATCTAAATGATTTTGCAACTTTAAATTGACTTTATCCCAGGAACAGTTTGTGGCCTTCATTTCTATGTTTTTGCTCATGTGTTTGAAACTCATGTGTTTGAAAGTCATACTTACAGCGGTACAGGACACTCTGCTTTAAGAAGGAGGCTGTAAACAGGTAAACTGTGGGATACACTCACCATACTCCAGGACCAGCAGGAAGAATCTTTCACCATAGAAATTATTTAATGGCATTATTTAAATGCTTAACATCATTTGTAAAAAAACAAACAAACAAAAAAAAAAAACAATGGTACAAAATACACTTAACTGCAAAATAAAGTTGACTTTAGTCTTTATTTATGAAACTCTACAATATTGGCAGCTAGATGTGACAAAATTCTTGAACCATTTTAACCAAAGCATCTGTGAAAGTGAATATTTTGGTGGTGGTTCATTTATCTGTAGTCAGTCTCACTTTATTTCCGTTTGTGATGGCGGGCGGATGGAGGGCCGGGGTGAAAATTTTAGAGAGACAGAATTCTCACCACTCTCACCACTCGTTGTTCAGTAGCCAGGACTCTGTGCCGCCAAATAAAAATGGGCAAGGCAGTGATTCTCAGTTTTGTTGCCTTGCTGATTTGTTCCTCCATGAGAGCGACCAACAGAGAAACCACTGGGTTTTCCCAGTGCTCCATCTTTTTGCTGACCAGTGGAGCCAGTTGGTAGATTAAACTTTTACAAATCTTTTTAAATCCTGTCAAGCACGGCAAGCACATCTTTGTTATGTGTTGTTTGTCCCTCTTTAGAAGTAAATATACAGTCCAGTTTATTTAGTGAAGCAGATTTCACTGAACATTCCATGTCTGAACAGCGCTCCTGTCTGCAGTCATCATATCAAACCCCCCCTGCGATTGCTAGAGCTCCAGAGGGGCATGTTTGTACGAAATGCCCATGGTCATGGTGAGGATGTCTAACAGGGAGCTCACCTGTCTAGATGTGCATGCTAGAGCATGTCAAGCTGTTTTATTTGAGGGACCGCTCATAAGAGGTGATTATGCACTATAGTAAGGTGATTATGACGGTTATTATATTATATTATATTAGCTGTCTGAGTCTACCTACTGTAAATTGCATCTTCCTGGAATGATGGACAATGTGGCTAGCTTGACAATACTAGTTGTAGTTGTTGTCCAACAGTGTATTCAAATTTCACTCCTGTCTTCAACCTTTATTGGAAGTGCGTTTCGCACTGCACACTGCATATTTTGAAGCACATTTGTCACGTAGTAAAGACATTATACCAAACAGATTATGGATTGATTTCCTCTTAATGGATGTTTGATGGATTACTTTTTCACAGGAGAAGATTTTGTTTAATAAAAGGAAATCATCAAAGTGTCTGGCACAGATTCCCTTCCTCCTGCACATGTGCTACAATGAATGGAAACTGATGGCTTCCTGGTGAGCCATTCTTCTACAAATCTGTTTTGTACAACAACACGTGTCTTAGAATAAAGCCTGGTGCAGATGACAATCATCCTGACTCAAATCTAGTTCAAGTTGATACTTTTTTTACCCACATTAGCATGTGTTTATGTATTTTTAGACTGTTTTTCATCTGTGTAAATGAATTGTTTGTGTGTATTTGTGTTTTGTTGCCTCTTTAGGGACAAATAATATAAAATAAAAAAAATAAGAATAAGAAAGAGTTCATTTGCAAAACCAAACATCATTTTCATTTATTTTGCTAAATCACTTTTTGTGCACTCCAAGAAATATTAGTCAAACCGTTGTTGGCTGTTAAAAAAAACAAACAAACAAAAAAAAAACATTTGAATTTTTTTTTTTACTAAATGGAATATCAAATATCAAATTAAAATGACATTTTAAGAATGTCTTTATCTTCTTTTAGAGATTAAAAAAAAAGCTGATTTATGGATGTATGTATGGAAACTCTTCATTACTGTCACTTTTCATGAGCAGTTCTCAGCAGCAAAGAGCAGTCTGCTTTTTCTGTTTGACCACATTCTGCCTCATGAACCTTTTCACAACAGTCTGTATCAAGTAAGAACTTTTTATGAGCATTATCAAGGTCCTTAAATTGGTTCCTTGATTTTGGACTCTAAGGATAGCGTATTTTATTTCACATATTTTACGTCGCTCTATGCTTTAGATTATAGTGTAAATGTAACATGGTCTTTTCCGTTAAGTTGTCACTGGAACACCTCCGAGCCCTACGGAGTGCGAACTGACAGAAAATTCTGGGATACATTTAGAAATTTGAAAAATGGATAAATGTCTGACAGCATGTTCTCTGTGCAATTTTGTGTGTCATCTGCCTCGTGAAGCATCCTATTTACTATTTAGTTTCTCTTCCAAATAGCAGCCAAGAGGAAATTGGCTTTAGTCAAGAACAGCACATCATATTGTAGCCCACATTTTTACATCATCTCCCTGAAATCCTCACACATACGCATGTTGTCTAGGTTGGCGATTAGATATAGCATTAAGAACCAGGCTACCACTTACAGCCTGGGAACTATCAGCCTGCCAAACCCCCCACTGTTCTATGAAAGTTACATGCGTCAGTGCTGACATGGTGTAGGCAATAGGCCTAGTCTAATGGGAATGAGAAAGACTAAGAAGACTCATTCTTAGTAAGGCTGAATTAGATTAAGTTTTCGAGCTAATGCAGATAAAAGCTACTTTTATCAATGAATCATATTTAGAAATAAGTTACCTCTGACACTTTTATTAATATTAATAAGATCTAATATACTTTAGTAGCTCACCAGCATTGCTTGCTTATTAAAGTGGTCTAAAATAAACTATAATTACATTTTATTGACAAATAATATCTTGCAGCCAGAAAAAGAGGAGCATTAGCCACTGTGTTAGGTTGAGTAGTGTATTATTAAGTTTCTTCTTTTTCTTTAGCTGGCTGGTGGTGGACAGCTTGACTTTCCACACTTGCAAAAAGCTACCAGCCGCACTTTAAAAACCCTATAATGACAATTCCTTTCAAAATAAATAAATGTCTTGGAGAATGGTTGCTGGCATTCCGTGAAAAGGCTTTGGAAGATAGATTACTGAAATGTAGATGTTAAAACAGTATTTCACTCCAGAAAGTTTGATGGCACGCTGAGGCCACACTGAGCATACCTCTGCATACGATGGTCTTTCAGGTGACCAGCACATTGTTGCAGTCACACAAAAGTCATTTCTGTAAGTCAGCTGTAATGCGGTCAGATAAGCAAAACAGTTACTAAAATGCTGTGTGCTGCGTTTGCTGTCACAGAAGAGAACAGTCCCTGTTCATTTGTCACAGCAGAGTTGTGTGAAACACTACTTACCACAAATGTTACTAGCAGAAACAGCTCAACTAGCAGCTGGATACATCTACAACTCTGACAGTAACTGTGGTGTCAAAGTTGACAAGGGCAGCAGTAAGCTACCGGTGAGCGACACTTGTGTTATCTTTGGATGTTTTTTCAGTGAGTATTTTAGGTCCTTTTTAGGTATGAGGATGGGCTGGGTGGATAAACATGGAAAGCATCTGACGAGAAAGCAGGGTTCATACAAACAGAAAAAAAATATTTTAAGCCTTTATTTAGACAGAGACAGGCAGGGAATTGCAGACAGAGAGGAGATGCAGCAAAGGGTTGCAGGATGGAATCAAACCCTAGGTTTTGGGACAAGGACTTTGCTGGGAGAGCTACCAGGGTTTAGTCTTTACTAGTCTTTACGCTAAAAGTGGTGTCTTGGACGTAGTTAAAAAAATGTCCACAGGGACACAGGTAAGTGGGCACTGTTATCTTTGTGGATTTCAACAAACAATCCAAAAGGGACTGATGACAGCAGAGGAGCAGGAGTAGGAGGGATTTGAGACTCCATACCAGCTTTTGCTCCTGATTACTCAGGTGGCCAACATGACCACTGACGGAAGCTTTTGGAAACTTTTATTGCGCCTGATATGTTCTCTAACTCCAACGCAAATGGCAGTCAGCTTACCTAAAAAGCTCTAGAAACTGGAATGCAGGGTTCGTTTTGGTTCCTGTAGTCTCTAAAAGTGGATTGGGAGCCTGGGCCTTCAGCTATCAATCTCCTCTCCTGTGAATTTAATTAATTCTAATTTAATTTTGAAACCAGCTCCCATTTTGGGTTCAGGAGGCAGACTCCCTCAACATATTTAAGTTAGTTATGTTGCTTTAGGAATAGACTGCCAGGCAATTTCCCATGATGCACTGACCTCTTCTCTTCCTCTCTCCCTTCCCATCTGGACACAGTCATGTCCCTTTAATGCATGTTACTAACTTGGCTTCTTCCCCAGAGTTTTGCTGCTTTTTCATCTGACAGGTTGTCATGGATCATGGATTACCTAGATCAACAATTGGTCAAGTTGGCTGCTGCAGTCCAACAAATACTGTTATTATAATTAGCATTATTAATATCATTATCATTATTACTACTTTTATTCATTTCATCTCCATTAAAGTATATAATTATACTTATCATTATTCTACTGCTGCTGTGCATCTGTTTCTCATCTCTCTTTCTTGAGGTTTCTTAGCCTTAAAGAAAGTTTTTCCCTGCCACTGTTGCCAAGTGCTTGCTCCTTGTGGGATTTGTTGTGTCTCTGAAAATAACATTATATAGAGTATGGTCGAGACCTGCTCTACATGGAAAATGTCATGAGATAACTTGTTATGAATGATTTGGCACTATATAAATAAAAATTAATTTAGTTTTAAAATTTTGAAAGTGGTATACATGTGTATGAATTCACTTAAAATCCCATGGCAGCGCAGGCCTCACTAAACTAGCAGGACACTTTTCATTTTTTTCACAATCAAACTCCAAATAATATTAACAACTTGAAGATAAGTCATTAAATGGGGTTAATAAAATGCCCCCTGTGGAGTCACATGTTCATCGTTGTGGAGATGTAATTGAGTTGAGAAGTAAATCATTATCCAACAGTGACACGCTGTTTGTTTTGTAATCTACTACCATTAACATAATGCCTGCTGAGTCTGCCAAGAGTCATTTTTCAGCCTGCTACCTTTAGCTGTATTTGCTCTCATTACAAATAAAGGTTGCATATTTTTGAGAAAAGCAGCTTTTTTTGTTGTGATATATTCAAAATAGTCCTCAGCACAGCCATGTTTAATGGGATTACTCCCTCATAAATATGCATAAATATGCATGAATCACTTAGAGAGTAGGATACGGTAGATTCTCCCATTGTCATGGCTTCTAAAATAACATAGGAAGGAACTAGATGTAGCTGACACTGTGAAATGTTAGAAATACAGCTTCTGAAATGTCACCTTCCCAACACAGTCATGCCATCAAAACTCACATCTCAGCTCGGTAAATGAGTTGGTGAGTCATGCGGAAGCAATTCTTAGATAAAATCATGTTCTGTGTTCTCTGTACAGTCTTTTTCCTGATTGAGCAAAAGAACAATAAAAAAGAAAACAACAGAAACAAATGGGTTGCATGAAACGACTGCGGTCTGCCAATTCAGAGTTTGGGACTGCTGTGCAGGATTGAGTGTTCTAGTGAGGTTAAGGCCACTTGTGTCAACAGAGAATTGGCTGCATATCGAGACACTCTCAGTCAGTATTGTCTTTTTGCCATGTTTGTCAGTACACCAGAGTTGATGGGGGGGATTATGTCTCCTAAAGCCATCTGGGTCTGTAAGACCGACATGTGAGGCTGCAGTTTTGAAGGCTGCAGTTAGAGATGTGCTGCTCGTTACAGCCAAGTCATCAAGGTAAAGTAAACTTTTGGAAGAACACTTCTGATCAGACATTAAACTTGCCACAATGAGAAGCATTTAAAACGTCAACTAGAACAGATGACACACAGCTTATCAATGTAAGACTTCCGGGCATAACAGCAGCCAAGGACAGGGTGTATTTACAAGAAATTCAGAATGTTTTGCATGGTTATGCTTATCCAGGTGCCACCACATGCATATATAATATTCAGTTGATCAGCTTGATAACGTTATTCCCTGCAGCAGGCTTGTGTATTTATCAGCTGCAGTGGCTTCACATTTGATTCATATAGTGAGTGCAGCTCTGTGTGATTGTGAGCACTCACCTTGGTCATAAATCATATGTGATCTTCTTAACACGTACACCGCCATGAGCTTGATGAGCTAAAAACATTGTTAAATGTCCAGTGTGTAGGATTTAGTGGCATCTAGCTCATCCAGTTCCTGATTACAAACACCTCGCCTCACCCTCCCCTCTCTCTTTTCAGTGTTTAGTTTGTCAGTTCTGGGCTCCTGTAGAAACCTGCCGATTCGACGTGGTGGACTCGGAGGACCTGCTGCATCGAAAAGCTAAGATAAGATATAAGCTGATAAAAACATAATGATTCTTATTTTCAGGTGATCAATGAAACAGAGTTATTCAAGTTATATTCCATTACTGCCATATTTTGTAGATATGGTCCACTAAATCTGACGCACTTGACCTTCCTGGATCCTTACAAGCAGCTGTAGTTTGAACTAAAGTGTTGCTTGCAGGCTTTTAAGATGCCTGTAAGGACTTGCTCTCTTGTCCAATCAACCCACCGTCTTTGTTTGTTAATGGTGTCCTTGGAGTTTTCTGGTAAACACACAAATAAAAACCCTGCCGTTATGTTTACATGATTACATAATTCTGTGTATTTCTAACAGAGTGTTGTCTTTGCACTGTTTTGTCTTTCCTTGCACTGCATTTGTTTTGTTCTGTCTTGCTCTTGTGAACGTAATGCTAGTTATCTGCAGTTTGCACTGCCTAAATCTTAAATGTGGAAGCACTGTTTGTCCCAACAAAGCAGAATTTCACGCTACTCTGTGCAGATGTGTTGATGTGTTCCTGGGCCTCTACAGACACACGCATGATACAAACAAGTATTCGCTCTCACACGCTGCTTTCAGAGCTATTCTAGCAGTGTACCGAAGTACAGTGATTAGTCAGTTAGTCAACTAATCCGATCAGTCCATAATTGGTGAAAATAAACAGCAGATGAATCCATAAAGAAAATTATATATATATATATATATATATATATATATATATATATATATATATATATATATATATATATATATATATATATATACATATATATATATATTACATTTTAAGACATTTTACTTTTAATGCTTTAAGTACATTTTTCTGATTATACTTATAGTTTTATAGTATATAACATACACATAATATTTTAAGAATCATTTTGACGCAGGATTTTTACTTGTATTACTTCAGTAAAGGATGTGAATACCTCTTCCACCACACTACTATCCTCTCTACTGTAATCCATCTTTCATAGGTTGGAACATCGGTCATGTGTTACAATTTAATTCTTAAGTTAAACACTGAATTCATTTTTGTTCATGTGTCACACTACTCCTTCGTGCTCAAGGTTATTTGCATATGCTTATCTCACACACACTGTGATAGGGGGTATAATGGTGTACATGAAAGTACAGTACAGTTGTGTGTGTGGGAAGGTATAATTTATAGCCTAAACACTGACATAGTCAATGTGTGACAGCATGATTGCACATGTAAGAGGTATAGTGGGATGTGTGTGAGATTATGACTAGAGTATGACTTATGGCCAGAAAAGCCTCTCAAATGTTAACATGCATGTGTGCAGACCAGCAAACACACACACACACACACACACACACACACACACACACACACACACACAATCACACAATACCCTCAAACTGAATCTGCTCCCAGTGAGTAACTCTTTGCAGCTCTCAGGCTGTACTCTACCCTCTCCCCATCTGCAAAAGTTCAAGTGGATCATATGTGAAAACTCTCGACCGCTTACTACGCCTTTGCTTCTACAGTAAGGAGCAGAGCTGTAGTTTTATTTACCAAATAAATGGCCCATATAAGGATCCGGATGATCATAAATCATAAAATAAACTTCAAGTTCAAATGTTCTAGCAAGATGAAGAAAATATTCCCACTGCTAATTTCTGCAGCCTTCAGTTTACAATGCAGTGCTAAGGTCAAAACATCAGCTTATTTATCAGCTGATTAGTCATCCTCAGCAACAGCCTCATCTTGTCAGGGGTGGATTTCGTCAGACTGTCAGCCAACTCTACATGTGGGTGTCTAACAGAGACAAAAAGATCGTTGACATTTGAAAAAACAAAACTCAGTCTCAGCTCTGAACTGTTATCATCCCGTATCATTTCAGCAGCGCCTTGTAGTGACTTTGTTTACACCATCCAGCTGACCTTATTCACAGATGGACGTGCATGTCACTTCTTACCAGTGAACAGAAATGAATGCATCTTTTACTGAACTGCACTCCATTGTGCATAGTGGATTTTGGAAGAAAGACACACACAAGAAAACATAAACAGAGTTGCTAAATGTGAAATGAAATGTCAGAATGTTGAGTCAAATGTTCTACACTGAGCCAAAAAAAAAGAAAAGAAAAAGAAAACTACAACCACTTTGACATAAACTGCTGTAATTGGTTGTGTAACATTATGGATATTATTAGGTACACAAACTTACTCAAAGTACTGTAACATGTCAAAAATGGAAATAAAAAAACAACAAATCATAAATGTTTTCAAATTTAAAATATGTATACGGAGTAGTTATTACAGTAGTTATTTTTGCAATGATAGTATAGAATACAAAGCATGTTTGAATTTACTTAATATTCTGCTGAGTTGCACACAGTCACTTTAAGTAAATGTGCTATAAGCTCTCAGATAAATGAATAAAACTGAATAATTGAGTGTGATTCAAAGACTTTGTAACTGTCAGTTGGTTCATAGGAAATAATGGTCACAGGCTAAACACTTCATTCACAAACTACACAGTTTTGTGAGTTATTATTAAATGTCTGTGACAAGCACTTCCTGTGATCTACAGGCCCCAAATAACTCTGAATGAAACGGCAACACGTCAGTGAAAGTGAAGAGGCGTTTTGAGAATCAGTTTATTATTAGTTTGACATGTTAGTGTAGAATTATGTCCTGTGTTCGGACCAAAAGTAATTTTAGCCAGTGGTGTCAGATATCAGGCGTGTGAAATATTTGTAGGTGTTTCTGGTGTAATTTTGCTCAGACATTTGTTTCATAGCACAGTTATAACTCTTCCAGTGTTTTTTTTTCAGCTAAAGGTGTAACAGAGACAGCAGGAACAAGTGTAAACTCGCTGTGGCGCGAGCAAGAATGTGAATGTGGAAAAGACTGCACACAAGAGAAAAGACTGGCTCACAAAAACCCTTTATATGGGCTATATGTACAGCATGTTTAGCCCAACAGGTGGTCAGTGTTGGGAAATAATAGAATTTTTTTTTTTCCATGTTTCTGGCTATAAAAAGCACCTGTGTTTGTCCTTCCATATAGGAAGAGATATTAATGTATTATGGAATATACAGGTCAAGATAAAATAATAAAAATATTGATAATGTATAGGGAGTTCTATTAATAAAAGCAGTTGAAGTGCTACCGAGTGTTGCCCTTAAAATTTTCTTTTTCATCAAATGATTGCATTAGATAAACATCAAAAAAAGAAAAAAATAGAGCAAAAAAACCCAAACATTAGAAACATTAGAGAGATAACACAAGGTCGGTCTGAACCTGGCGGGGTGGGCAGGCTATTTGGGATTGTGGCACGTTTATAGTGCTCCAACAATCTCAAGCTGCAGGCTGCTGTAGTTTGAGTCGCCTGCCCCGTTTTATAGCTACCCTCTCTGCCACCCTTCACCCCCAACAGGAACAAATCTACACCGGATCCACACACACACACACACACACGTACACACACCCACCTCTGTGAGTGGATAACAGCACGGGAACTGTCTCAGTGTCACGTTGTTTGTGAGAATCAGCTGCACTAGCAGGTCAGCTGATTTGTTTCTCAGGATTTCATACCTGTGCTCAATATTTCTCCTCATTAGCCCTTGATTGTATTTTGCATTGTAATTATGCAGTGATGATTCTCCAAATTAACCTGATGCATGAAAAATAAAACAAACAAACAAACAAACACATGATTTCATCAATGCAGTAATTAGGTGTGCGACCAGTTGGACAGAAATAGAGGTGTAGATCCTACTGACGTCATCTGTGTTCAGTTTTTCACTCACTCTTTGTTCTTGAAAATAAAGTGTGGAGCGGCAGAGGAATACATGTACAGTACACACGAAGGAGGACCTGACTCATCTTCAAATGCTGTTTAAAAATATCTTTTTTTTTTTTTTAACCCCCCTCCCTTTGTCAGTGGTAATGTAAAACATAAGGCATAAAGCTATGGTGGCATTCATTCAGCTTTCTCCCACATTTCATCCAGTTCATACTGTACTGATGCTATTCATATCTAAAACAAGGCAACAAGTAGATCCATTATATCCATTCAGCTCATGTGAACTCTTCTTCTCTTCCTCCTTTCCCCCATTTGGCAGCATGTGAAAGTGCTTTGGGAAGTGCAACTGTGTAAATACGTACCTTGTTGAGATCCATTAGGGCATCAAAATATTCCACTAACTGAAAATAGTGCACCGAGTTGGAAAATATAAGTAAGTATATTTACTCGAGTACTGCACTGTGCTATTTTTGAGGTACTTGTACTTCATTTGTGTAATTACATTTCATGCTATTTATATCTATTCTACTATAATATGCAACATTATAGCGTGCATGATCTAACACTTTTAGCTGGAAGTTACTTAAATTAAATTGCATATTAAAATTCATAACACAAAATACAGTCAACATAAAAATAACCATGTGTTATGATTCACAAGCTGCCCAGCCGCATACAAAATAATAAAAATACTCTATGTTATTGTGAAAAGGGCCATTTTGTACTGAATTTTACTGCATTATGAATGCAGTACTTTTAATTATATACTACTCACTATCACTATCACTATCACTATACTATCACTCATATTTTACTTAAGTTACTTAAAATCTGAGTACTTCTTCCACCACTGGTGGTCATACAGGTGGATTTGAATGACAAGCAACAAAGACTGGTGGTGACGGAGCAAACAGGGCAATGGTTTTCATTTTTATATTCAGTGTTTGCGAATGGGGATAGGTGTGATGTTATGATGATGAGAGGAAGGATAACACAAAATAAGAGGATGATGGTGATGATGATGATGATGGTTATTTTATTTTTCTAGTAGAGACATGAGATGTTGAAATTCTGAAGCACCTACAGCTAGCATACTGTTGTAAAATGCGAGTAGGTCAGTACATTTCCAAACCTCCACAAATCAACAGAATATCTCAAACACCTACACAACCTATTGAAATCCATTGCAGCTACAGAGATTCCTTTTGAAGCTTCGAGCGTCCTGTTGTTATTGTTGCAGTCACAAAATAGTACTGACTGAACTCGCTTCATGAGATATTTCACGGCACTCCACTCTGTTGAAAGCTGAACCCGATAGCCCCCCGTCATATACACTGTTTGTGCCGCTGCCTGCAATTAGCAGAATTAAGTGGCGATGGAGGGACAGGACGCACAATTTACAGGATTATGCGATACAATTTCAAATTGTGACACAGCTCGTAAAAGCAGGATAGGTATTTCTGATACTACTTACAGGCCCTGTCTTATTCTTTATTAGCATCTAAAACATTAAGGACATTTATAACCTCAAAGCACCCACAGAACAATCAGTTTCAGTCCTGTGTCATTGTAATCCAAAGTGTTGTCCACTGTACATGGCATGTGTATGCACATAGGTGACTTCTTTGTTGTTAGCCTGCTTGTGCTAATCTAGTATGGACCAAGCAGCAACCTCCATGGATGGGGTGAGAGTGCTGAATTCAGTGAACAGCTGCAGTTCCTCTGATGGCCACCAGATGTTTTGCACAAAATGTTTGTCCTAATTTTCAAAATTAGTTTTTAAAGGGTCGTCTTCACCATTATTTTTAGAATTACTGATACATTACAACTATATAAATAAATTGATTAGGGCAATTAACAAAATCTGCCACTGTACTTACTAATTGCAAGTCCAACGTCAACGTTTCCTCCATTTGGCCAAATTAGGATCTTTTGGTTTCTGTAGCTGCAAAGATGATTGCAAATTGAGACTGCACAGAGATGGCTTTGCTTTTGAATTGAATATAATATGATAAAATATTCAGTCCAGTGTTTGCTGCCCACATAAAAGATTTCCTGTTGAAATTAAATTAAAGGTCAGTTTAATTTGCCAAAAAATTTGCACAAATTCATCGCATGTAATGATTTGTTGGTCTGTCTGTGTCTGGCTGCCTGGCTGTCTGAAAACAATCAGTGCTGATGACCTGAATACAGCTTGATAGTCACTCCTGAGGCCTGAGGACAGGCAGATTTTTTTTTTTTTCAGATGTCAATGAAGAGGCTGTCAAAGAGACTGGAGCACAGTGAAGGGGAAAGCCGCAGACATGGAAAAATGAGAGACAGGTCAGTATAAAAGAGAAATGGTACAGCAGAAAGAAACAGCTTTGAGCTGTAGGCAGAAACATAACAGCTCCACATTATGCTGACGTGAACCTGGCAGTGCGACAAGAGCCAAAGCAAAAAGGAGAGAGAAGGAGGGAGGGAGGGAGAGTAACCGGGAGCGAGCGGAAGTGGTGGGCGAGGCAGAGGCAGACAATATGTTGAGCCTCTGCAAGACTGATAGAAAAGCAGTGATAAGAGAAATGGAGAGCTGCAATAGAGAAGGAGGGGGAGGGAGGGAGAGACATGCAGAGAAAGGGAAAACTATGTGGCGAAGGTTGATGAGACTTTGCTGTCAGGGGATCAAAACAAAGAGCTCATCAAGGACAAGAGAGCAGCGCACTGGCAGAGAGGTCATTCTCTGTAATAGATGCATTATGCGCGGATTTCAATTGAATAAAGAAGAGGGGAGGGAATGTAATGTCTCCCAGGCATGAAAGTCTCTAAATCTTCTCAACGGAGATGAAAAGAGTATAATATGTGGTTTTGATGTTAGCATTGCTGTGAAGCAATAACACTTGTCTACCTGCTTGTGTAGAAGAAATCAAATCACAGTGTGCTAGTCTGTCAAGTTGATATTGTTCTTGATGAGATGCTAACAACCTCTATAGCGGTAAGGTGCACTGAAATCGAAAAAAGTTGCACTAATCAGTTTTTCGGTATGAAAAAATGAAATGTGTCTAATGTGAAATCCTTCATAGTGATGAACTCACAAAGATCATCACTCATATCACTCATTTCTGCTGTTCCTTTCAGCTCTACTCAGCAGTTTAGCATCTTTATGCACTAGCACTGTATGCTGTCTGCCGAGAACCAAATGGGAGACAGAGTAAAGTTAGCAACGTGAGCATAGCGGAGCTTTTACCAGCTGAAGAGCAACACATTTGCCTTAGCAGTCGGTAGAGACCAAAACAGAGTTAATAGGAGAGTTGATGTTGGATTTGTATGTAAATATGCAACTGACACACTTTTAAGGTGATGTGTCAGCATTGTGTTTGCAGCTTGCTGTGCAGCCAAAAGCCGAGGATGGCAAACATTTTAATGCAACTCTGTATGCAACTTTTAAATGTATCAGACAAACAAACAAACAAACAAACAAATCACATTTAATGATAAGAAAACTGTACAAAGCAAATTGCCATTTTAGAGTTTCAGACTTTATAATGATGTTGACCACATGTTTTTTCTTTTTTGAAATGCAAACATCACTTTTCATATGCGTCCAATCAAAAGATGGAGATGGAGGAGTTGGTTTCATAAAACTGATGCAGTGCTTCATCCTGATTAACAAATGACAGTAGACTGGCTGCTTGTTGTTCACTCAGTACTGTTTTTTTTAATAGTGAATTAATTAAAGGCATGTAGGGAGATACCCATGACTGTGTTCTTCCCACACCCCAGAAACACCTTCAGCACTCTGTCTCTCTTTCATCCTCTCTGTCTCACTCACTTCCTGTTTCTGTCACTCGCTCTCTCAGCTGATTAGGTTTCCATGGGGACAGAGATTCACAAGCAGGTGGTGAATTCTCAAGGACTTGTATTAGCAGTGGATTTTCCACTTCCGACAGGTTAATCGGGTCTCAACAGAAATAAAAGAGACAGAAGACGTGAAAGTTTTTGCTGCAAATTGCTGCCAGTCTACTTAGCCGGAGTGACTGCACATTATTGGTTATTTTAATGAGAATAACTAAATGTACACTGTTGTCTCTGCTTTGTCCATCTGCGACGTACTTGATTATGCAACCCAAATATTATATAATATTAATCTGCCTGACAAACTATAATAAAAATAACAACTGCAAAATCAGCCAAAATTTCCTCCCCCCTTTTCTGACCTAATTAACACTGTTAGACAAAACATAAATATAAAAAGATATATTATATAAAAAGATAATTAAAGTGTTAAAAACAGCGAAAAAAACAGGATTGCACCTTCGATAGAGGTGACAAAATACAGAAAATAAATTAAAGCATTGTCATTACACCAAAATAAGAAAATATTTTATGTGTTATTTGGGTCAACCGTGAGCAGATTTATATCTTGTTTTGTTTGCTAAAAAGTAATTCTATTCCCTTTAACACAACATTTATTCAGATGCATTGGTGAAAAATATAATATAAAATAAATCAAATACAGTTAAACAGTTACAATCTCAACTCAATAAAAAAAACTTGAAGGAAAAAAAAGAAACCAAGAGGTCTGACTGGAATAGAGCATACCAGTTGGGGGCATAAAAACACTGGAAGAAAACCAAATGTAAATTGAATTGAGCGCTGCAACTCTGTCCTCTCTGCGAGTATTTTGTGTGAAAGTCTGCAAAGAAAAATGTTGGTGTTCGATACCTGACAGCAAATCCAATACCTACTGAGAGAAAGTATTGACCTTTACTGGCAAACTATCCAGCTTTTTGTAGCTCTCTGGTCCAATAGACAGTGTGTGACCTACAGGATTCATGTGAAAGGGTAATAAGTGCTATTAGAATTCTCCAGTGGTGCTGTAAATGTCTGTCACCTATAATATCCAAATTCTTGTGCTTCACTCTACTCTCGAAGAGTGCACCTCCTAGTTGAGGCCATGTCATTCTGTTTGTCACTTGACATTTTTCTGTGTAATTGCAAACAACATCAAATTGCACTCAAGGTTAAAAGTGTTATAAATACACCTTCATCATGATGCATCATATTTTATCAGACATCTTGGAAGACAGGAGAGGAGCTGCGTATATTAAACTACAAGCTTACAACGCAGTCTCATCTGCTAACCAGCCTCTGTTGGTTTCTGGGAGGTGTAGGTCTCAAGCTTTCGCAGATCTGCTAAGCAAGAACGCTGGGATCCAAGAAACACTTATGCAAATTTAAATAAGTGGATGCACTGAAGAGTACACTGCATGACAGCTCTGCAGAATCCCACACCAGTCCTCATGTCCCCTTCTGCCTCTCATGCTCGCTCCATCTCACAGAAGTGGAAAAGTTTGGGAAGTAACTGAGGCGTTCTCATTCACTAAGAATTTCACTTCCTCTTGAGAAAGGAAGCTGCACGCAGCTGGCTATCGGGCCTTTTCTTCTGAACAATTCGCATTGGCTCTTCCCATTTGTACTGTACCAAGGCAGAAAACTGATGTCTCTGACTCATCATGGCAACTGCTCCTTTTAGTACCATGCATCCCACCAGCAAATTGCACTTTGATCCTAACATTATACCCAAGATATCACAGAAAATTTGTCTGCTAAATTCATTTAATTTGTTCTGCATTTAGACCAAATCCAGCAGCTTTGATCAGATTCTTTCTTCTTGCATAGTATGATAATAACAGATTGTTATTTTTTTTGGATCTAAGAATAAAATGTCTATCATTAAAACTCTATTTTTGGTTGCGGTAAATGGATCTTGCCTGATGAGAACAGTCATCAAATTTCAGTTCAGGTCCTACTCTCGCTACAGTGTAGCAGTTCATTTACCAGACCAGGTTTTCAAATTCACAACATCCAATTACCTCTCATCAAAGTGACCTCTTATTTGAAGAAAATAGCCTGTATATATCTCTACAATTTTTCTTTGAAAAACAGATTGATTGTGCTGCTTATAGAAGCACTAGCCTCTCTATCTGTATTTGTTTTCATTTAGCATCAAACAATCTCAGCTAAGATAGATGTAACATAATTGATTGTGCTCTGAAAATTGAATTACAAAGTGGTGCCCATAATTTGAGTGCTATTTTTTGCTTGACTGGCCATTTCAGCATAAAACTAGAAAAACAAGGAGACAGGGAGAATCTGCAACAGTTTATAGCTGCAGTAAATAGATATTAAACAGCATGTTGTGAACTCATTTCTTTATGTAATATGTAAAAGGTTAACTGATTTATTTTTGTGTTTGCCTTTCAACCCAAACATGCATTGCAGTACAAACAAATAGTCTAGATAGGTAGATAGGTCTAAATGGAGCTGAACAAATAATGACCGTAACTTAAAGTGCTTGAGTTGAGGGAAATATACTCCTTATGAAGGTATGAAAGGTTCTAGTAAACACTTAAATATTTACAAATCTGACAGATACAGAACAATATTTATTTGTAGCCATGTTTCTGTCCATTATTTACTCTTGTTTTAGCTCTGTTTTGGGTCTCCACCAGGTTCTTAGGGAAGAATCTGGCTCTTTAGAAGCAAAACGCTATGTTCACCATCCAGTCACTAACTGCCACTTGGTGCTTTGGTTGTGACCAGTGGGCAGACTGGGAACAAGTCTGATGAGAGTGAAAAGTGTGTAAGACGTTAAACCAAAAAAGTAAAACAAACTGAACTGAAAGATAGTAAAACAGTCAGTAAAACTGGTTCCACACAGTCAGGCAGCGATTCTTTGTTCACCACAACAAGAAACTCCCTTATTACACATATTCTTACACAAACAGCAGTTATTTGATCCATTGCTAATGAAAATATTTAAGTGCAGCTTAAGTGTTAATTAAAGTAAAAATATGATACAACTGGTAATACTAAAACAAACATCTGTTCCAATTGCAGGAAACATTAAAATGACTCAGAGTAAATGGACACTGAAGAGGAATAAATTGATAGAGGAGTTCATAACTTGTTTTTTCAAACTCAAACAAGCACCTCATGATTTTCTGACTCCCGCGTGTTACTGAAAATCATTTCAGTACATCAAGACATCCTGTCATATCTAAAATGCAGGCGATTTATAGAAGTGGAGGAGAAAAGCATTCTGGTTTTTTAGTTATGTTCAACACATTTTGTCAGACAAAGCACCAACCATTGCTCTGGGGCCAAGTGAGTGGCAATTGCTCTTCAGAATGGTAGAGGTGAATGTGATGAGGTGTCCATCACCCATTTTGCTTAGCATCTGGCACGGATGGTGTAACTCACAGTAAACAGATGTCTTGGAGGAGTTGTAAGCCATCTGTCCTCATATTGAGCATGCCTCCTGGCACACTCCGACTCTCTCTGATGTACCCCATGTCCTAACACAGTATATTTGAAGACAAACACACGAACAGGGGAGGACTGCATGGATCCGGGTGATTGTTCTTAATCCCCCAAGTTGGCAGAATGTTCCGAATGAAAACTCACTGTGCAACGTCTGGAAATATGCACAGAGGAGAGAAAATCAGATCTTCAAGCAAATTTCCCATTATGTCTTGACAGGATGAAATCAAAGTGGCTTATACACACATTGCTTAATTAAATATATTTGTTGTCCTTTTGTATGTTAATGTATAAAACAGACAGTTTTCAACATGTATCTGTTCCACAGTTAAGACAAAGTCAAGACAAACTACCTAAAATGTGAAGTGGGTTCTCTCACACATTGCTGCCAATAAACACGATGCAACTTCCATTTTTTAAACAAGATACTGTTCACACAATACTGTTTATGCAATATGACAGTCGCTTGATTGATGGTATTCATACAAAAAAATGTGATGTGTGTGTGAAAAAGTGTTTGTTGGCTTATGTTCTATAGTTACTTGATTGCTTTCTAAATTGCATGCAAACTCATTTTAAAACGTGTAGATCATTTGAGTTTGACCACCACCTCATTCCTCTGGCGTACAGCACGGTACATTTGACAAATCCCACTGCAAGGTCCATTCAGCAACTGTTTTGGCGTTTTTGATTATACGCTTTGATTCTATAATTGAAAGCTCAAAAGAAATAAATTATCCTTGTGGTCAGCCTGTTTTGTCAAATGCTGTTTTAAAAGACAGAAATTAGTTTCCAGTCAACATATTTGAGGAGTTTGAACATTTGACCATCTACTATTTCATGAGATCCAACCAGGAAAACCTTCAGAACAACTGCTAAATGGACCTTGAGCTGAGACTTTTTTTCTCTACTAGAAAGTTTATTGAAAACTACCTGGCACAGCCAGAGGTACAGAAAGACTAAAGCAGTGTGACAATCAGACAAAATGCAATAACAGCACCAAAATGCTCATCGACGTGGAAGTTGCTTAGTTTGGTCCTTGGCCTCTTCCAGTGGTTGTGTCATTCTTTAGCTTTTCGGTAACATTTTAATAGTGTCAAAACAAAATACTTTCTTTTGGCCTGCTGCACACTTTGCTGGAAAATCTAAGTGTTCCCCTGTCCCCTGTCTCTTTCACAGGGCTGTATGTCACTGCCTCAGCAGCAGAACAGGTCATTAGTTCACTGTCTACTTCCATGAAGTTCTTCTGAATAGTCCTGTAAGTAATAGTTATTATCTGTTGTAACAATGTGCCAAAGCATCAGACAGTTTAATTCCTACACTTCAACTATTGATACAAATATTGCCACTGCCACCAGCAAACTGATATCACCGCTTTATAGAAGGAGATGAAATGTGAGAGGAAGGCAGAACACGGCTTGCAAAATGAGACAAAACACAACCAGAAGTCATGTTTCTATCTGAATATTGATCCACCACTACAAGTCGTAGTATGAGTAACTGCTGACACATCATCCACTGCCACCCCAGCTCCGGGTGTAGGCTGTGGAATAGGGAGGTCTGAAGCACGAGGCTCCTGGGCTAAAAATGTTTCCCACCTGCTGTCCAACCAACCAAAACTGTCACACACTCCCACATGAAGAGGGAGCAGCCTTGTACTCGCCAACATCACTCCCCCTCACTGATTCCTCCCTCTTAAAGTTAAAACCAGCTTTGTTTTTATGCAGGGGAAGATAACTACAGTATCTTACCAAAATAATGTAACGATTCAGGTAACTGTACTCTTATTTTAGATGGAAAATTTTAATAGGCGAGCGGGAAATATCAGTGCTGTATGCATTACATACCAGTTCAGACAGCTTGAGCAGACTGGAACAAAGTCAGAAGCTATTGAAGGTAATGCAGTGGGCTGGAAGCTTTAATCTAGTTTTCACTTGTTTCTTTCCTTATTATTGTGAAGACCTTGATGTGATGAATCACTATCAGACCAGTGTGTCACTCGTCACAAGTGTTGATGTCATTCTCAGTATGGACAAAAATGTACGTCATGGGATGAAGGTTATTCCTCTGGAACATCTGGCATGTATGCAAATGTGTCTGCATGTAGTAGTTTATAGAGTGCATGTGCAGGACAAAATATCAGAAACACTACATGAAAAAGTTTTATTCAATGCAACTGCATAATAGTGTGGGCTTGATGACATTTAGCATTACATGTCCACTGCATGCTGACCGTCATCTCTGTTATCTCTGTATGAGTTTTTGAAGAAACTGGTATTCAGTGCCTGAATTGCAGCTGTATGACTAAACAACAGACATGTCCCTTAGTAACCTCACAGTCTGTACTTTCTCCAGGCTGCCATGAAACCTGCTCAGAGAAGGCATCTTTAGCTCTCTTCTGCCCCTCTCAGGCTAAGCCTGGAGTCACAGCACTTCCGGTTGTCTTCATCTTTTGTACTCCTGTGGTGCAGTCCTCCTCCCTTTCTCAATTTTCCAGCCTTTTATTGAAGAGACCTCTGCAAACAAGGGCACATAGCAACTTGGTTATATATTGTGTGCGGTGAGATTGGTGAAGAGGGAAAAAAAATGAAAGACTCCAGACTCAACTTAACAATGAGTAAAACAAAAAGACTCTTATATAGTTATCAACTTGAGGATGCATATGCAAATGCACTTCAGAATCTTTGCAACATTCTTGTGGCTGTCAATTAATGAGAGGGCAGGGCAAAGGAATTATAGTAAGTAGCATAGGTAATATGTCATGATTGTTCCTCCGGAAACTGCTGCTGAACGATCAGAAAGAGAGCGGGGTGGGAAATTACACTGTGGAAGAGAGCAGCTGACATTTTCAATGAATGAACAAAAGACGTGATGAACTACAGTCAATGGGCTACGTGAAATATTACTTTCTAGAAGAAATACACAACAATAAAAGGGGCATGAAGGCATCGCGTGAGAAAATCACAATGTAGAGAATGCGCATTGCATGTAAATGTGCATCATGCAGACGTTTAGCACTCAGCCCATTATGATGTTTCTATGAAAGCATATGTAAATTCAAGTGCAATTATGCAGATTATGTACAACATTCGACAGTTGCTTCGTAGAATAATGCTGTGCTTGATATGCTACAGATGCTCTGCAGCTTCTCACTCAGCTCAGAGTGTCTGTACAGGAAGTGTTGCGCAATCCGACGGCACAAAGTAATACTTACAGTAAAGCCCTCCATACTGCACCTTAAGGGGAAAATAGTTGAGTCTCATGGTGATCCATAGCTGCATGAGGTGGAAGCGAGGTGTTTTCTAAGATGGAGTTTACTTTAGTTCATCTCCTCCTCCTCCCCTCCATGCTTTGGACATTTCAAGTCTCAGCACAGTGTCAGAGCTGCCTGCCTGCCTCACTCTCATACTGCATCCCAAGATGACCTCTGCAAGCAGACATCATGTCATACACAACCGTTTATTCTATGCTATTATTCTATTCTTGTGTTGAATAAATAAGAAGAAAAGTTTATTCTGCCTCACTTGTACAGTGTCTGATCTACTTTGCTGCTTACGTATATACATCCCAAGGTACAGTGCTGGTAGCTCTTGCATCACCTCCATCTCCACCTCCTCAATCCCCTGATGGTGACAGATGTCAGTGGTGTCTTGCTGTGCTGGGTATCTGAAATCGGTTCCTTGGTATGACTGAAGCTGAAAGCATGCGAGTGGTTCTTGTGGCACATGCTGAGGCTCTCCCTGGTTTGACAGCATCTCTGCTCCTTTCCCTCAGTGACACAGCCTCCAATGAAACATTTGAATATTTGATTTGGGTACAAGAAAGGTGACAGTTAGTGGGTAGATGATGTTGCAGTTTGCTGGAGGAGAAAAAGAAAAGAAATGAGAGTGACAGACAGTAAAAAGGCATAGAGTCATTTTAGAAATAACATCATGAAATATCAGATACACACTCTGATGTTGATTACTGTAACTTTAATATGCTTCTTGTTGCCTGCAAAGTAAAAACTGTAAAATGAGTTGTTGACATCTGTACTTTAGTAAATTAGAAGGCATGTGTGCTCACACTCTGCCAAATTATCATATTGGATAAGGTCAAGTTGTTAGACTGTTTAATTTATATGAAAAGACTCAGCTCCATATCTCTGTGGAGATAATGTGTCTGAAAATACACTTTGAACATTGCTGGTGGCTTTGATATGAGATAACTCTACTTCTGTGCTCACTGGATTGTGGAGTAAAGTTAAGCCATCAGAAGTGTCTGGGCTTGTGGGGAATACTTCAGCAAAGAAAACGTTTTTGCAAACAAGCAAATTGGCTTATGAAAATTAGCTTTATTATTCATCACTACTGATCTTGAACAGCCAGCAAAGACTTGCTAAGTTGGTGTCTCTTAGCTGATATAAATATTCCACAACAAATAGAAAACATCTGAACTTGAGAGCTGATATTAAAGTAAAATCAGTTTGCATGTTGCTCCAAAGCTTTAGCTAACATGACTAAGTGCAAGATTCAGGGCTATCTTTATCAAGTAACATGTGGCTTGCAGCTTGGCATAATAAATGAAGCCAGGCGGGAACAGCTCATCTTGCTCTGTCCAAAGTTCAGAAATCACCCACGACCACATCACAGCAAAGCTAGCATGTTTGTGTGTATGTATGTAAATGTAAAAAAACTAATTAGACTTATTAAACTTAACTAGAGAGTGATATATGCTCTAACAGTTCATGCACCGAGCTTACACTTCTGTGCAGCATGCAGCTCTGGGTAAAACCAGGTCTTGTTAAGCGGCATGATTGTAACAATGTGAGGTAGCCAGTTGGACAGTGAGTCACAGGGAGCCCCAACACACCATAATACACCAATCAACTGCTGTAACCACACCTTCAGAAACAAATCGACCCATTCACAGCTTTAAAAAAAAGTAAAAATATAACACTGTGCAAACATGCAACATTTTGCACGCAGTGGAATTCAATCTTGATGCAGGACCTCATACAAGAAATGAAGTCATCTTTACAGTCTAGAGGTACAATTCTTGAATTGCAAATTCTCTTATTAATACAACATAAATCTAACTGAAAATATACAATCTCTTCAATTACAATAAATTAACATTAACAACAACCAAAGAATAAAAAAAACAGGATCAGATTTAAGGTGCTGTACATACCAATTAGAAAATAAGAAGCTATAAAAGTGGAAATGGACACCCACCATATTTCTGTCTGCATTGAGGCCATGGAGACATACCTTGACCACTTGCCTTGAATGTATTATTTTAGCAATGGGCTGACCTGAACACAGACTCACTCAATGCTCCAAGCTGTCCAGCAACCAGACTGTTGTTTCATATAATAACCACTATGTAGGGAAAATAATTACAGTGTTGGAAATCTTATCATTGAAAAGGGCTGTTTTACTTTTTTTTCATAATATTAAAAAAAGAAACTCCTTTCAGCCCCCTGCAATTATGCCAACTGACATGTCACACAATGATGCACCTCTCCTTCTTCAGTGGAAATAAGGTTGGCTCATTGTTAGGGGTACAGGGATGTGGAGACAGGGTTGGTGAGCAGGAAGCTACGTCTATTTGGGCTGGCACCAGGCAGGGTCAGGGACAACTTATTAACTATGAATAGTTTGATAAAAGCTTGCCAGCAATGTAACTAAACTAAAGTAAAACCATGGAAGAGGCTAGCAGGTTACTTCTAACCTCTCAAAGACTATACCCACCTTTCACATGTATTTGTGAAAAACTGGCTAACATTCTGTAATTTTTTGTTTTTCATTGTTGGAAGCCAGATTTTTCTTTACGGGGCTGAGGCTTCTAACAGAAGCCCTGACTTGTAATTCACTGGTGGCACTTCAACAAATGCAACTTTTCGTAGTTCCCCAAGTATAAATCTTCAATGATCGTCTGATTTTTCATCTACAGTGCATACAGAAATTCACAGCACTTCACTTTTTCCACATTTTGTTATGTTACAGCCTTCACTTCATTTATTTCTTCAAAATACCAACACACAATACCCCATAATGACAACATGAACACTTTTTTAATGTTTGCAAATTTATTAGAAATAAAAAAACAAAAAATATAACATGTACATTTTATACTTTGTTGTGGTACCTTTGGCAGCAATTACAGCCTCAAGTCTTTTGGAATAACATAACAAGCTTGGCACACCTATTTGTCACACATTCCTCTTTATGGGGGATTGTGTGTATGGAATAAGGCTGTAACATACCGAAATGTGGAAAACGTGAATACTTTCCGTATGCACGGAGCAGGATGACACTGCTGTTCTTTTTCTCTGTAATCGCTCAACAACTGTTGAATGGATTGCTGTGAAAATGCACAGACCTGAATGTGAACATGCACTTTGACATTCAGGTTTACTTTCCCTCGCATACATAAAAGATGTGGAAAAGGCAATATAAAGGTTAAAAAATGTCAAATTAGATGCATGATCTTTTAGCATGGTTTGCAGTGGTCCATGGGTACAGAATGAGACTGAGAACAGTATAAAATGTCATTGTGTGTGTCTGCTTAAGGCAGAAGTTAAAATATGTTAAAGCCTGAATACTCTAAACAACTGAAGACCTCTAAACTAGTTTAGTTCTCTTAAATCAAATTGCATTGTTACCAGAGACCACGTCTTTGGCTATTGTAACATAATTAACCAGAGTTCATGCTGATTAAATAATAGTCATGATACAATTTCGTAGTTTTTCAGGTATATGTTTTTTAGTTTTTTTTAGTCTTTAGGTGTCTTATAAGTTGTAAATGTAAGAATTTGGAGCACTCTAACGATTCACTAATTACCCCTTTAATCAATAGCAAATTATCTTATTTGCACAGAACAGAAGAGAACAGAAAAGTGCAGAAATGTCAAAGGGGACTGCTGTTTGAATGGCTGGTAGATGGCAGAAATTATGTGCTTTTCTATTTCTTTATTCTTTTATGAAACATTGTTTCCATTCATCTTAAGCACGAACACAACAAAAAACATGTTCCGCTCCAAATCCTTTTGTGTGTACCCCCCTGCAGATTTGAACGGTGGCTATGTAAGGTAACAGTTTCATTTTGTACAAAGAAAAGCAACTGTTAGCTTGAATTCAGCTTTAACCGCAGAACAAAAGTATCAAAAAGCCCATAGAAACAGCTGGTGCATAATTCGGCTTCCTATGAAGATGCTCAGTATTTGTTGCCAAAACTGCAGCTAAATCTGTTTGGTATGCTTCTTGGTGAAGCAACACAAATTGAATTTGCAGCTGTCTTTTTCTGTTGCTGTTGATCATCCCTCAGACTACCAAACAAATTGAGAGAATAAGCAGCATGCAATTTGTTTCACGTGCACCAAGTGTTCACTCCAACAGCAGATCTAAATGCTCTTTCACAATGAAGAGATGTGCTTCTGATGGGTTAAGGATTAAAGCTTTGTCCACTTGAAGCTGGGCCTACTTCATCTGAGAGGTCTCTTGGCTTGATTTGAATTTGAATTTCTTGGAGGATAAAGGACATTCTTGACAACTGCCATGCAATAGAAATTACTCTATATGTCCCTCAAGGGTCATAGGGAATAATTCTGTTCATTCAAAAGTGTTCACGTGCACAGTTCATTAAGACTTTATATAACTGCTATGCTATTAGCAAGATGGGCGCAACTTCTCATTCCAGCTACTTCCTGCTTTAATAACATCCATGCCCTGAACCTGAGGGGTATAACACAAAACTAGAACAAAGAAATCCAAGATAACTGAGCAAACGCGGCTTGACCTAGCCTGCCCGGCGTATCCTGGCTTAATTGGTTGCACTTTTGCTGAGCCAGGATGAAAAGGTGCGGCTATGTTAAGCCAGATGAAGATAGTTGGGATAAGTGCGCGTTCATACTGCGATCACTCACAGAATCACTGATGGGAACATTGATAAAAGTTGCACTTCATACTGTACTTCATGGCCGCTGAACAACAGCTCCTGATGGAGTTCTGTGAAGAGGTGAAACACACCATGAGAAAGACGATACCAAAGCCATAATTAAAAAATGCGAGAAAGCCTGGCAGACAATAGTGGACCGGCTTAATGCGGAAGTAGTCCAAAACTGTACAATTAATAAACAGTGCTCCACTGGAACTGTCACAATTAGGCTACAATTAAAGGACTAAAGGAGTTACTTTTCAAGCACACTAATCAACTGTTGTACACTTTTAAAGTGGCAAGTAGATGTGCATGTTACTCAGGAAATGTAGAGTATGATTAAGTGCAAACAATTATCCACAATGTGTGTCATTTCATCTGTTTTTCTCATGTTACATAAACTTATATAAGAACATTTTGCAGGATGTACTTTAAAGTTGATAACAGTGAACAAATGAGGTGACTAGATTAGGTGTCTGCTGACATGTTCAATGTCTGTATGATTATAGCAGTTAAAAAAAAAAAAAAAAGCCCATAGAACTGGCACAGGGAGCGGCCCACCAAGCCAGGATGTGACCCCAGTGGAGGGGATCCATGGAGGGCCAGCAACAGACTCTGCCCCAGCTACAGAAACAGATTTAAATGAAATGAGGAATTACTACATAAGTAATATTTTAATACAGGACAATTGAAATGATACAACACTTGATAGACCATGGATATGCTGTAAAACACATTAATAACACATTAAATACAGGTGAATCACTAGAGTTAATCTTAGCCTGGATCTTAGCCTGGTGTTAGCCAGGTTAGCTGCAGAGAGTAAATCACTATAGTAACTTGGCTGGGTTAATTTTGAGCTGCTTTCATGCAACTAACTTGAGGCTAAATTTAGCCAGGATAACCAACATATCCCGGCTTAATCCCTTATCCTGGTTTAGGGCAATACCCCTCTGAACAAAGACTATAACTGGTTGCCCCTCAGGGTGTATCTGCTGAATGCTTGGAGCTGCAGGCAGTATTAGGAGCAGTAATAGCGTCTTGATTGAAATGTAGAATTTTCATCCTTTTAATTACTAATGTCTGACATCAGTAAGTGAATAAACCTTCAATCTTTGGTCACTGAACACCTAAAGTGGAAAATGTGGAAAAAGTTATGCCAGACTAAAGTTATGCCTGCCAGATTTAATGTGCATAACCATGTCTTCATTAGTGTATAACCACCTGAAAAACACTGGTTATGGATGAGCATTTAGTGTTTTTCACTCCAACCCTAGTTTTTCCTTTGTACTTAAAAGAAGGTATGTTTCCTGCTACTGAACAATGCCTTCAAATGCAAACATTTCTATTGTATACTCAAGACCATAAATAGTAGTATCTACAAGGCCTTGATTATTTTGATTTTTTTTAAGTCTGCACTTGTTTTGGAGCGTTCAATCATATCACATCTTCATAAACAGAAGGAGTTTCAAGTGTTCATGGAATAAAGATAAACATTTGAATTTAATTTCACAAAAGCAATACCTTTTGGTTCTTGCTTGTGGTCTTAATGCACCCGCTCTAAAGCAGGGCTTTAAAGCAAACATACCCCAAAATAGCTTACTCATGTGAAATAAAGAGAAAATCAGCAGCGCCATTATCTTGCACAGACCACTTGGGGACACAATCAGTAAAAAAGTTACACTCTCATACATTTAATGTATAAAATGGCCTAAAAATATAGCACATTCATACACCGTTAAGCAGTAATTTACTGCACATGAAAACACATGTTTGTTTAAGTAACCGTTATGTTAATAACCAACACACTGAAGGGCCTGCCTCAAGGTCAGTTCTAGTCTACATCTGCTGTCCTTGTCCTAGTCTGTGCAACTTGTCCTAGTCTCTACCATCATGAAGATTAATAATGCATTCAAGGCCAAAGGTGCACACAGATAATACACATAGTGTTACACATAGTGATTTTAGATTGCCCAGTGTTCTGGAGCATAGCTAGCGAAAAAAGTGTAATGCGCAGTTTAAAACACAGAGCTGGTTGTAGCTTTGAAAAGATGATTGAAAGGATGATTACAGCGACAACTAAAGAGAAATTTTAGCCCTTCAATCTCAAACTCCTCTCATTCTGCTTGACAGGGATGTCACCACCTCCATCATAGAGATAACAGCAGGAGGAGACAGCAGTCAGTCAGACTTAAAGGACATCTTGGACGTTGGGTCCATCAGTATGTACGCTGTGCACGTGACATAAATAGCCTCAGCACCATCATGTAGGCCTAAACAAGCTCCAGAGCTGGTCTCAGATTGAAAGAGGTCTTACTTTGCACTGGAGAGATTACTGTGCTGTTCGTGTGCTGTAAAACCTGTAGTTAAAGTCAAGAGGTTCAGTTTAACTCTATTTCCTTAACTAAAAAGGGCTGCCCTATTATGCCCCCCCCCCCTTAAAAAACAGCTAAGCATAATACTAGTACTTACACTGATGCAGTGACTACTTCTACAAATAACAACAGTTACTGCAGTAACAACAGTTACTGAAGATAATGAGACATTTTTATTATGGTGCACTTTTACTCAGCATGAAGTTCAGATTTTGAAGTACAGGGAGCTGTTCTTGTAAGTTCCTAGTTTAATTTCGTACAATTGTGCAATTGTGGAGAATTCTATTCATCAATGGTCACTTCAGTCAGTGGAGAGAAAGAACACAGGAGTCCAAGAGTGAACTGAATTAAACTTATCTGGATTCATCTGTGCTTCAAACCTTTTGTCTCCAGTTTGACAGTCATGGTACCTGACAGGGTAGGAAAATATCACAAACCCTGCATATGTGTTAATGATGTGTTAATAATGTGTTACTTTATATTTATATTATATTATATTAATATTGTATCAGTATAATAGATTATATTTCTGATTCATGGTGTTTGTTTTATAGTATCACTGCATTAGCATTTGCTAGATAAACACTCATTTATTACAGTTGCTGAACTTTTACTGTTCTGTTGAGCTTGTGCAGTAATAGGTGGTAGTAATAGCGATGAGCAACAAAGTTAGAGCTTATGAGTTTGTCACGAATTCGGCACATTAGATTTTAGTGCGCAGAGGCATGACTGTCTGTGACGTCTTCTTCTATCCTGAACATCCTGAGAGCGTCATTCTGTTCCTCTTGGGACACTGAGCTGAAGTGATGACCATAAAACTTAATGAAGCTTGGAAGAGCATCCGGCTTTTCACAATCAAGGATGCTTTGCCAGAAAAGAAAAGAAAACAATTATAAAAATAAGCTCTGATGTGCAAAGATTTTTTTCTCTTTTTTTGCAGCACAAATATAGAAAATCAAGAAATAATGATATAAAATTATGAAAGAAAATGACCTGATCCAAAATGCTTTAGCTTCATTAGTTTGGATGTTGCTCTCTGATATTTTGTGATAGGCCTATATTTGGCCTATAAAATGTTTGTTTTCTTGTTATGACGAGGTGTATATTATAGAGAGAAAAGCTCCAATATGTGTATCCAATGTCATATTTAATTCTAAAGTTAAAAGGATTGCAGGTCAGTGGCCACTGATATATTTTATTGATTTGGAATACCATGGCAACAGGACTGTGCTCGGGCAGATGGCTGAAACCCTACAATACACTATATTTCACCCACATTTTACTTGGATATTACAAAATCAGATTCGCAACCAAAATTTTTCTTGCCTGTTTGTTACAGTATCGTGCAGTCCATCTTGAAAATTATTCTTACCTTTAAAATTTAAAAATCACTGTCTATTTTTAGCCCCAAAGAAAATAGTTCTACATTCAATTCTTGTCAAATTCTAGTTTGTTGTTGTTTTGTTTATTTTGACATGTCAAGTATGATCAGCTTAGAACAAAATGAAGACATTTTATTCATAAATATTCCATCACCGCCTACGATCCCAAATTTGTCATCTTCATGTTTTCTTCTGTCAACATGTCAGTCACACAAACAGTGACAATCCCTCATAGAATGATTCACACAGATGCTATTTAGAGACTGTGGGGGATGAAATGCTCTTCTTGTTGCTTCTCTATGGGCAGAAGAAGGATCTTTCTATGAAATGTATTATTTAAATATAGTGTTGTTAATGAGGAACACGTAGCTACTTAGTGATTCACTACAAAGTAATAAAGACCTTCGTTTGCTAAAACTTTCTGCGTGAAGTTTGCATGTGCTCATAGAGTTCTTGTAGTTTCTCCACACTTCCCCAACACATAGATACATGTTTGACATATTTACTGACCGAGAGAAAGTACACTGTGCTGTGTTATGTGTTGAAGCTCATTAATATATTACAGGAAGCACGAAATGTGAACAAGACCAAGTGTGTAATCATACACTGACCAGGAGGCAAACTAGTTTCAACACTCCGAGTGGTCTGAGAGGAAAGTCAAGGGGCATACTTACATGCCACGTGCTATTGCAGACCTTTAAGACTTTGTTTTATACTTGATTATGTAAATTTACATTGCATAATTATAACACTCTTGAAGAATTTCTGCAGAAAAATACGCCAGTAATGATGATATCTGTAATTGTTGCTTTCAGTTAGAGACTACCACTGGCACTGAATGTTCAAATGTCCTACAAACAGTGGCTTCAATCCACTGTCATGGGTGTGTGTACAAGGCAATAGGACTGAGGACCCGATTGCAAATACTGAGGCAGAACTTGTGGATAAAAAAAGGACTACTACATTATTGTTGGAGTTAACAGGTTTACAGTCAGGCAGAAGAACACAGTCCAAACAAGCAAGCCATCCCCGAGAGGCAGACAGCAGTGATGAAGTGCAAATCATGGTTGAACTGGCTGTGGAAAAAGGGCGGGTCAGCTGGTTTTGTACTCTGAAGGACTGATGAGGTCATGAGAAGCAGGTATGTGAGCAGATGAGGATGATTTGGGAATGTGAGCAAGTTGATGTTGGAACCAAGTGACCATGAGTTCCAGGGGGACAGATGGAGAATGACAGGTCTGGAAAATTCTTTAGGAATGAGGCCAGAAGACAAGAGATGGGGAAAATAAAATCTATGTATTGGGACCAGTCTGAATTTTTGTAACTAAACATCACAATTATTCACTGATAATAAAGTAACTAAAAGATTACATGCACACATGCAGATTAATCAACACGTTAACTTTTCCCCCTTATCTTTAGATGCATGCATCCCAATACTACATTGATTATATCATGTTGAGACCAACATGATGTTCACTAGCAAACCTGAAGTTGATGTCTCCTGTTCAAGTTTTACAACTAAGACTGGCACCTATAGAATGACTGCAAACAAGGTTTAATGCTATCATCAGTGGAGAGGAGAGAGACTTTACTTTGGTAGACAAATGTTTCATCCACTCACCTGCAAAGTGGTTTTTGAGGGTGCCTACCTATCATGTCTCCCTTTGGAATGGACCTGACCCCTATGTTAGGAACTACTGGTCTAAACTACTTAACTGTATGTAGAGTAGTTTAATTGTTTTCGGTCTTCTCCTAGTTCATCCATTATGAATCCAATCGAGCCATCCAATCTAGGAGAACCCAGTTAACTTTCAAAATAAATCAGTCAAAGGGGAACCAATTTAATTATTTAGCCCACTTAACCTGGAGAACTCTCCAAAACAGCACCACAGCCACAATGCCAAAATTGTGCCTGGTGGAATTTAGGTCTTAGTGTACTATTCAATTATACACTTTAGAGTAGCAGAAATGGTCCTGAATAATCCCTGCATGAAGTGGGAGTGAGTATTAGATAGTCAGCGCTCTAAAGTTACAGAACTTTATCAGACGCTGCTTTTGAAGTTACAGTATCAGAATGGTGTGATGGGAGCACGTTCCCAAAGCAGTCTGACACATCAGAGAACTCCAGTACAGTACAGTTATAGGTTTTATGTTTATCTCATCAATTACAAAGCAAACCCATCTAGTGATGTGTTCATTCTCTGTGTCAGGTAACTTACATACATGCTTATTGGTGTCAAGCCAGGATCACTTACTTCCCACGTCCTAATGTTTATCTGTTTTTCAAATATTATCCTGCTCTTACTGTGAAATTGGCTTCTGGGAATAAACAAAGAGACTGCTGCTGTCCTTTTTGTGTGAAATACATGTGGCACAAGACAAGAGGCGCAGAACTGTTTGTGCTGTTGTCTCAGAGCTTTTGACATTACACTGCAATCACGTTGCCACCCTTAACATAATTTGGTTCACAGAAATGACTGTTCCACCGTAATCCTCGGACCAGTCTTTTGTGTTGAGCTTGACAGGCAGGCGGCATTGATTTTAAAGTCAAGGCAGTAAGTATTTCAAAGATAAAGGGCTTTCAGATGAATGTGGTGCAGCAATTATGAGATGGATCCATTTCCTGTTGCATTGAAAGCAGTCCTTTTTTCCCTCTAACTGTATGTGGAAATCTTAATTGTCACCTAGACGGTGTATGTGAAAAATGGTCAGTTACACAATACGTTTCTTCTTAATATTCCTCCAGACATTTCTTGTCATTATGTCAGTGTTTTAGAGTCCTTAATTAACATTTTAAGACTCACAAACCTCCAAACAATTCTGTATGAATCATGCATTAATATTGCAGCATTACAGAAGATGCTTGTGTTGCAACAGAAACTGCGTCAACTTCATCCACTAATGATGTGTCTTAAGAACCAAAGATGAGGTTGGTATTGCCTCTTTGTCATCAACCCTGTTCACTCTGAATTCATGTCGAGGAAGTGACACATCAAGTGACCTTAACACTCCTCCACAGATTCCTTCATAACCTGAGCTCAGAACAAGCATTCATTTTGCACGTGTTCCTCATCCAAACCTGCTCTAGCCTCTACACCTGTGAGACTCCATTAGTGTAAAGGGACGTTTCTGTTCACATTTACTTTTGTATAATTATCCCCGTGAGGTTTTGTACCATTTAGCTTCATTGCTTTTACAGTAAATGCTTGGTGTAGTATGCAGTGCTGTTCTTTGGTCTTACGTGTTTGTCGTGACAAACTAAGTTCAGGAACAGAGGCGAGTTAAAAGACAGAGCAGCAATTAAATGCAGAATGTGTTGCCAGCACACGTTATGTGGATGTTCTTTTGCAAGTAAACTTTGGTTCTCTGCTCATTTCACTAATGAAACTTCTGAGCGTTAAACAACACACTATCATCTTCTGTCTTTCATCATTACCTTTTATATTAATTTATGTATAGAAGGTCAAGGACAATGCAAGTTTATTTGTAACACACCTCTCAACAAAGGGTTTTGTGTAATATATAGACCCTTTGAAGAAAAGAAACAGGCCTCACAAAACAAGTTGTGGATAGATAATTTGTTGTTTTTGCACAGTAGTTACAGCATATATCTCCTCTAAAAACCCCAAACTGAGGTTTTTCCCTTTGTGTAACATGTTACTTAGTGAGCTTTAGAGGAGTTGGTACCTTGGACAGAAGCAGGGTCGTTGTTTCCCCGTGTATTTTGGTCAAAATGCTACGCTAATTGCCTCCTCTTGCTCCATACTTAAAAAAACATTAAATGGTAGCTAACTCAAATGCAAATGTGCTTTAACAGGTTTGTCACGTTGGGTTAGGTTGACTTTTTTAAGGTGATCCGGAACCAGGATTGTTAGAGCTCCACTGAAAGGAAGAAAAAATTATCGTGGTTGATGGAAAACTTTAACTTGGCGGTATATATATATATTTGGGCTGATGCACCACATTTGTTTATTCTTTCAGAAGATGGACCTGTACAGACAGGGGTGGAACAGAAAGGGAAAAAAAATCTTGTTAAATGCACATAAAGACAAAAACAGAAAATGAATGACAGCAAAGATGTACTGTGAGAAATGGAAACAGAAATAACTATCAATGTTGCAGTATTTAGATTATGTGGGAGGAGTCATTCAGTACAGAAACACTTGGCTTGGCACTGAACTTGTGCTTACGTACACAATGATGCAAATGCATATATACAGTACAGATAAAACTGTGTCATGTGTCACATGGAGCGTCCGCCCACATATTTTCACAGAAGACAAACAAGCTTTGAGGCCAACAGAGTATTCCTGCCACCCCACCCCCCCACACAACTCAACACTGTTTGATCAACTGTGCATTAACACCTGCTTACCAAATCAGATGTGCATGTAGAGAAGGATGTGCGCACGGGCATAGACATATTTATCAACCTACGCCAGCATGAACTCACAATTGTGCTGCAGGGTAGAGTTTCTATGTCTGTGACGTATTCTCTCACTGTTTCATTGGAGGCCACCAGTGGAGAAGCTCTCCTGTTGAAGGAAGGGCTCATAGGTGATGGTGAATCACCACCTGACTCGTGGTTGGCTATTACTGGCTCGGGGTTTCCAAAGGCAGGGGGTGGTGGTTACATCCAGTTCAACTGCCTGTTCACAGCAATTCCCTGAATACAAGAAATACACTGTACACTAATCAGAAGTATTGTTCTGACTCAGTTTTTTTTTCTTCTCCCACACAAATCCTTTCTCAAAGACTGATGTTACAGTGGTCACGCAGAAGAGACTAGTTAAGTCATGATGTGTCTCTAGCAGATATAAATACACCCCCTAATTAAAGAATGTGGGAGAAGAACTAACTGTCATTAGCTCTGTAGTCTATTCATGCACACATTTCACCCTATGGTACATAATCACACTCTACATGTGTGTATTTAATCAGTGCTCCGTTTAAGTCCTTTTCATCATAGTAAGAAATAAGATGTCAGCTTGTGTTAAATTTAGTTTTGCTCTGGTTGTACGACCAGCGATTGCGACAATTATCAAATGACGTGAATTGGTATTTTTAGATACTGTCTTCAGGTGTCTTTGATGTTCTGTCACACTTTGAAATTAGTTTTCATGCTCTGGATCATCGTGATCCCAAAAAATGCTTAAAAAAACAGCTCACATTTATAAAAAGGGTGCAGGGTGTTGTTTAGCTCACTTGGTAGAGCCCCATGTGCAAAGGCTTAGTTCCTGCTGTGGCAGCCCAGGGTTCAAATCTGACCTGTGGCTCTTTCCCCATCTCTCTCTCTCTCCACATTCCTGTCACTCCTCAGCTGACTCTATTGAAAATAAATCTTGAAGAACAACAAAAAAAGGGGGTGCGAACATTTAATAGTGGTTTGTGTGCAGACTGTAAGCACAACTGAAACATAATAAAGTTCTATAATGTAATGCATGATAAATGTATTATATTTGTAATTAAATCATCATGAACCCTAACAACAATTAAAAACATGTATTGCATTGTATGTGTGATGTACACCCATAAACTCTGGGCATTGCAACATTACAACTAAGTGTCAAAGATGAATCATCCCATTTCTCAAACCACTTAAGCAACGAGCCAAAATGGGTGCATGTTGGACAAGATGGATATATGTAACTTTCCTGTTACTGCAGTGAACTCGAGGTTAGCACGGATGTTCAGATGCTCCCACTCAGCCGGAAAACAGAAGATCTGTTTTTTCAATTTGACAGAAACAAAAAATATAACCAGATACCATGGAAGAATACCAAGAGGTTTCAAAAGAATGGCATTTTATTATGAAGTTTGTTCTGTTTTCAAAGGAATGATACATTTGCGGGAAAATATGCTCATTCCTTGAAGAGAATTAGATTAGAAATTCCATAGTAGTCACATGTCGATGACTGTCTCTGAGAGACTCACACAAACACCTACAAAGTCATGCACATAGCTGTCTTTAACCTGTCCTTCATTCATGTGGGAAATACACTCATCATTTGTTTGTTCTTTAGTTTGAATGGTTGCATGTAAACAAAATGAATTTGCCTGAACCAACAGCACAGGGTATCTTCAAGTTTATGTTGCAGAGGTTTATAAGGTTGGAGCTTGGATGATAAATATCAAGACATATTCATACTAATGAAATGTTCCACATGAGCTGGCTGAGTGAATTATTGTTCATAATAAAAAGAACCTTTGGCTACAATAACAACATTCCAGGAGAAATGAACACATACAAAAGAAAGCAAAGAAATACTGTACACTGATCACTTGAATACCTCATTGTTCTATCTCACTTTCACATGCACAGATACAAACATGCACAATTGTTATTATTGCGGCTGATTTTGATCATGTCGAGAGCCCTTCATGTTTAATGATGCTGTATTTGTTTTGCTCGGATAATCCGGATCCTCATTATACTAAAGTACTGAATATATATTACAACTTTTCTCTTAAAGTTGTTGCTTCAAGAGCATGACATATTTATGAATTCATCTTAGACAAAGAACTTTTCTTTACATATTTAAATTAGTATGTTGGAAATGCAAATGTCGCAAGGCACCAGGGTTCAAGGACTACTTTCAGATATTTTGATGGTTCACATTCAACACAATCTACGCATTGTGGTACTGTTTTATGAATGAAAAGCTTTTCAGTAACTCATCTCTTTTATTGATTCGGTAGTGCAGTAGTGTCCACAAGAGCTACATTTTTCTAAGCATGTCCGAACCTCATGCACAGTGAAGCATTCATCTGCAGCCTTAAAAAACTGCTACAAAGCCACCGACGCACCCTGATATGTATGTGTAGATGACAGTGATATCACATACCAATCCTTTGGCTGAGGCCTACAACTTATACAGAGAACAGAGCTTGAGTTTATTTGTGCACCTCCACAAATTCAGGTGTTTTCTAAATAACACCGCCATCACCACCACCTACATGGCCATCACAGTTTAAGTGTAGCTTTCCTGTTACTGCACTTTACGTTTTTTTTTCATTACGTTGGCCGGGACGCCTCATTGCTGCAAATAAAAGAAAGGCTGCAAAACAAGGAAATGCCGCTGCAAATAAAACAACAATACAAATAATAAAAAAAACACACACACAACAGTGTGTGCAAAAGTGAATTACCAGGGACTATTATTGCCAGTTACATGAGTGTACTTGTCAATGTGTTAGTTAGGCCATGAAGCTGAACTGGAGGATGCTGTGTATTGGTAGCTTCGACCGAGAGAAGTACAATTATGGTCACATAATGACAGTAAACACTAAGTCTTTATTTGTTTTTCTTCTTATTTCTCTCTCTCTTCTTCTTCTTCTCTCAAATAAAAAACACCAGTGCACCGGCAATAATAGTCCCTGGTAATTCACTTCTGTTGTGGCTTTTTTTTATTTGCATCGCTGTTGTTGCTGTTTTGTTTGCAGCGGCTTTTCTTTTGATTTGCAGTGTTTCTTTTATTTGCAGTGATGTTTCTTTTTGTTTGCAGCGCTTCTTTTACTGTATTTGCAGCAATGGTGGGTCTCGGCCACCGTACAGCACAGATGTTGAGACACTTAACCACTCAGAAATAAAACTGGTTTCATCTGAAAAGAATAAGATGAAATGATTGGCTCTGTTTTTTTTCATTTGACAGAGAAATTGTTGTTCCCCTAAAACTAATAACCAAATACCATGAAAGAATAACGTGAGACATTTTGAAAGAATGTAATTTTATTAATACATCTGTTCTGTTCTTTTTTGGAGGAAAATATGCTCATTCCTTTATTGCTGAGAGTTAAATGAGAATTTCTCTCATAATACCTTCTCTGGAAGGTAACTTCAGGGCACGGAAACTTGATTTCATGGGCTCTATTTACACATTATGGCAAAATGAAATAAAATATGGATAACTGTTTTTATAAGTGTACCTGAAAAGAGAGAATCATTCATCATAAGAATCATTCTAATTTTGATCTATCAGTATCTACAGTTGCCTCTTCCATAAAGTAGCTTTAGTTAGAACCTCTGCATTGTTTTTCTACATGTTTCAGAGCCGCCACAGTTTCTCTTTCACAAAGTTTTGAAATAGGACGTCATTGGCATTGTTAAAGGTGAAGCGTTTGATCAGCATTCTCAATAACTGTGGTGCTTAGGCAATTATCATGGTCGGACAGCATCTCAAGCCATAATAAGTGCTCCATTTTTAGTCCTTTGCCACAGGCACACTTTACAGGTTCAAGCATGAACCACATTTTAACAAGGGTAACCACACAGTTTTTTTTTTTTTTAAAAAGGATTAAAACCTGCTGGGCCCTTTGCTTTGTCACTAACCAGCTTACTGCAGAGTCTTGGATCAAAGTCAGTGTATAATAACAAGAAGAACAATGGAAATTTTTTAAATAAATTAAGTCTCTCGCATAGTTTCCATAGTGTCTTTTCACTTAGGTTTCTCTATGCTGGACCATCAGTTGTTATGAGCCTTCTCCCTTTACCCTGGCTCTTGGTGCCTCTTCCCAGATATTTGGTTCTGGATCTCTTCCTCTTCGCTCTATCTCTCTCTGTGGTATGCATGAAACTATGTGCTCCACAAGTAGTTTATAGTTTTATATGTACAATGTAATTAAAATATACAATTTCCCAGTCTCGTAAAACCACCATACAGTAAAATACACATACACAATACCTATACACCTTGGGAATTCCAAGTGATTGTCTCCAAAGGTCTCTGTGGTGGTGAGGAAGTTGTGTGGCTTATGTTTGTCTGTTTGTGTCCTGTAATTGTATACTGGCCCATCCTGCACACAGTGTGCAAAGGAATGCATTAATGATTAATACAGAGCTGCAATTACATAATTAAATACAAGTTTTTCCATTTACATTAACACAAACAAAATAACATTATGGCAAATTGTACCCAGATTAGGAGAGAGCAGTTTCTTTATAATATACACAAATATACCTATTTATACTTATACTTATAATATACTTATATACCAGAGGAAATTGAAAAAAAAAACAAAAAAACTCTAACTCTAATTCTCTAATAGCCTGTTTCCTGAATCTCTCTTGAGGTCAATCAGCTGGCATTTGTGAGTCTACATTAATTGCACATTAGAATGGGCATAGTTAAACCAGCACCCTCAGGGGTTTAGCAGCTGGGTATTAAGTGGAGCGTGATTGCTTTGTCAAAAAGAAAAGCAAAAATACAGCTGGTGTGTGTGCATGATTCTAACAAATAACCAAAGCTGTCATTCAGACAGTGTGCATTACCAGTAACTGGTTAATGGTGCATTATTTCTTAAAGTGACTTTGTGTATAGAAATGGGTACTTGTACTTGTCCATTTCTAGCACCCCTAGTGTCAGAATACAATGCCACTGTTGTAAATATGGTCAGTTGTACTGTATTTGTTATGATTATATTATTTATGATTAAAAAAATAGCAAGATGACAAGCATATAGCAGCCACTAATGTTACTTACTACTCCAACAGCAAAGAAGCCCAGCTTGGTGTCTGCCTTTCAGCCTTTTATTTCATGAAGCTCTCCAGTGCTAATGTCTAAAAGTCAGTCCCAGATTTACTCTTGTCCAGCGGCTTCTTTCTCAGTCGCTCTCTACTTTTCTCTTATTAGCTCCCTCCATCAGCGTCCTCTTCGCCTCTGACATTATGTCCATAGAGGCTGATGAGCCCAGTTACATTGCCCACTCACTCTGTTCCGGTTTGGCACGTACGCTCCTCCTTTATATTACCCCATTTCCCAGGCCTGAAAACCTATTATCGCATGGTGGTTTTATGGTGGTCCAAAACCCCTCTGGTACAAACACCAGCACTCCACCAGTGCTCTGAGCTCACAGTCCAGGCAGCTCCACTAACAAACTGAGCTAACATTAGCTAACAGCAGCTACAGTTTGCAGCTGTCCATGAGGAAACTCTGTAAATCACAGAGAGTTGAGGCAGAACAGCCAGAGGACAATATTAGTTTAAGGTGTCTAAATCCAGCATAATCAATAGTATCAGACAGTTATTTGTTAGATGTTATTACATATACTGTATAGACACATACACTGTTACAAAACATCAATGAACTTGGTTACCTGCAATGAGGAGAGAATGTAAAGGGATTAAAGGGGATATTTAGAGCCACCAACTGTTTATGTTGATGCATCCACTCATTCAAATCAATTGTCATTTTTTTTGTCAGTTTTCTCTAAATTTGGTTAAAATATGCATCACATTCAGATGGAAATCTGGCTAATGACTTTTATGGAAACATTCATTACTTATCAGAGATTTTTTTTGTTGGACCAACAGAGTCATATTCATATCATATTAAATCATTAAATTTCATGACAACCAATGTCATTTTTTAAAATAGTCAATTACAGAGGAAATGAGAACTTGGTGTCACTGGACATCATGGAGAGAAGTGATTATTTTCCCTCGTAACCTGTTATGACACATTTAGTGAACCATTACAGCTTTTTCTTAAGGCACTGCATACTGTAGGTTTTAGAAAGCGGGAGCAAGCTGAAGGTGAATATGTAATATTTATTTATTTGCTGTGATCATAACTTTTCCACCACTACATAATTTACTGATTTTATTGCAAACTTTGTACTTGATATGTATTTTATCCATTATCTGAACCAGAGTAAGGCTAATTATTCAGCAAATTAAGCTGAATAATGCAACTTAGGGACCATCCAATTTAATGGGCAATTAATAAAAGGATTCTCCTGTCGGCCCCAGACCCAACATGTTAAAAGCACTTTCATAACCACTTAAGTCATTAATGTCCAGATTTCATGCCTAAAAGCCCTTTTCTTCCTTTATTAATGCACACTCTTTTCTGCTGTTATTAATGAGCACATCAGACCTCTTTTCATTTGACACAGTTATTAAATGTTCTTCAAACGCATTCTTAAGGCTAAGGGTTTGAACTCATGCTGCCCGCAAACTGTGTGTACAATGGGAATTTTATCAGGCTGCGTTACATGTACCTGACTGCTATGTAGGCCATATGCTGCACCTCAGTCCACATTAATCTTAATTAATAAGTGACATCAATGTAATTAATGAAATTCCACTGACATTTTGTCTCTTTGAGGATGCAGTATTAGCCTCTGTGTTAATCAATAGTGAAAGTGACTCATTATGCGAGTAAAATTGTTAGACTGCAGAATCATATTCAATTATTACACAGTCAGACACCCAGAGGGTTGCGATATTCGCATTAGTTACTTCCCATGGATAATGATGAAAAACGAATGTATTCACACTGTCTCCTAATGACAAACTAATTCCCATGATTGTTTTGTTCCCAGTCATCGTCAGGTCAAACTTTTTTACCATTTTACCATACCGAAATTATTACCAGACCCCCAATGAATGTAATAAACATCTCAACAAGTATTCAACGAAAACTAGATACATTAATCTGAGAGAGTGGGAGCACAAAGAGAGTTTATTATCTCAGCAAAAAACATGATTCATTATAGGGTTATATACTGTCTGTCTGTATGTCAAGTTAATGATTATACTAGAAACCACTCCACTAGTGTCGACAAAAGAGATACATCTCATCAGGATACATCCAGAGCTACTGAAAACTGCTGATCGCAACCTTGGAGAGCACCCAAGTATGCAATCCTGTTGGTCAAATCTATGCCTGAGGTTTTCACAAGCCAGAGGGAATGTATAGTGTCTTGAGGTCACTGTAGGGACAGATTTCTAAGGCATAGAGCAGCTGTATGCTTGTTTTTAGGATGCAACATTGTAATCATCATCACTAATGACCAATTGGAAAATGCTTTATACTGTTGATGCATTGAGTTTGACCATTTATGGACAAAGAGTAATATTTTGAAGGTATATACACGAACAAGAGACATCAGCATCTTCAGAATTGAGGCGGCATTAAGTGTACTGATAAATTGTCCATTCTCCTTGACCAATCTTCAATAAACCTTTCAGCATAAGACATCTTGGACTCCTGTGCACTTTCTCTCCACTGACTGAACTGACCATTGATCCACAACAGCCAGTTGTGTTGCCTGTTGCCAGCTACTTTGACTGGTCCTTACCCTGTCCCTCTGAGGGGGATTCATTAAAGACAAAAGAGTTTTAGCCAATTATGTCTGTGATCTCACCCTTTCATTCATCGATCAGAACCCATGAGTACTGTGAGGACTGGAGTGCAGATTGAGTGCTTCATGTGAGGGCACACAAGAAGCTGCAGTCCATTTGGCCAAATTATTCTAGAAACTCCTGAACTGACCAAAGCCAAAAACCCACCCTCTTCGGCATTCATCGGTGGCTTCTTGAATTGCCACCCACAGGTCCAAGATTCAAACAGTTGCCTCAAAAATTTTAAACAGGTCCCAATCAGATTAAATATCTCTATCCACCATGAACACAGAAAAACTCCCTTTGTTGCAACCGGTTGTGTAATATCAAAGCACGCAAAAGGCTTCATGCTGTGTCTCACCTCAATCTTATAAACACCTCAAAGGAATAAACATTATTGTGATGATTCAACAATACTATAGGTCTACTGTGCTCTGGGGTCTTTTGTGTTGGGAAAGTTGATCATTTAAACAAATTGAGAAGAGATTTAGATCCAAAATTAGATGAGTGTGTCATCGCCCAGTGCCATTTTTTCATCTCTTTTATGACTACATTCATTGCTCTTACGCTTAAAAATGAGTCAGTATTACCTAATGTGTCTGTATGTGTGTGCGTTTAATTGTGTATGTGTGTGTGTGTGTGCGTAGACAGCTATCGTAGAGCCATAGGCGTTGGTGTCAGTGATCTAAATTGAACAGTGCAAGTGGCTGCCACCTCACATGTCTTCAATCTAACCCAAACAGCATGAGGAAGATAATGACGCACAGGCCTTCCCCAACAACATCTCCTCCATATTCATTATGAGATCCAGTGATGCCTAATTAAAGTTTTAATTGGCTGAAGCAAAGAGATGGGGAGATTCATGTTAATACACTAATATGAGGCAATCACACGAAATATTAAAATGTATTTCCGGTTCCCATGAGAAATCCTACAGCAGGAGACGTTAAGTGGCAGCTGAGTGTTGTCGGTTCAGTGTTTCGGAGCTTGTTCCAAAAAATAAATGAATGAATAAAATCGGACAAAATCCTGCCTCACCTGCGGTCAGACCTCTGCTCGACTAACCTCTACTCACATGTTTTTCTACATAAATGTTGTCATAATGAAGCTGTCTTAATGCTACTCATTTCTCTCTTGCCGCAGACCCAGTCAGCTGACTGAGGGTATTCACTCCAATCAGATTCTATCTAGATTTCTCTAAGCCAATCGTGATATGACTGACTTTAAAACTGTCATGCTTTCTGCTGCTGTCAGATCAATGCAACCCCGCTGCACTCCATTTACCTCCAGTTTTCATCACAATCAGCGCCCGTGGGTCCTTCGGCTTCACATCCATCCAGAGCTTAGGCCATTGCTCTTAACTCCTTCATCTCCTCCTTGTCTACACTCCATCTGGGGAATATTCCTGCACAGCTAATGGCTGCACTACCAACCTAATGACGTCACGCTTGTGAACTCTCTGCAGGGTTTTTGTTTCTTCCTCCCGTGCTTTGCTTTTTCAGGGCATCTCTGAACTTGTTTCTATTTCACAGGAAGTGAGGACATTCAGGGGAGGTGATGGCTGGCAGTGACAGATATCTGTTTCACTAAAGCCAAAATAGAAATCCAATAAAGGTGCTGACGTCAATGTTCAGGTTCAGGAGGCACACGTTGATTGAATCAGCTGGTTGTTCTAAGATGAACCAACATAGTATCTCTGTTGAGGTCTGTACTGTTTGTTGTGATAATGACTGCCTTCAGGCTGCGGCTCTGACACTGAGTTATTGGGATGAGAATTGAAACGGAGCTGAGCTGGAAGTTCAGCTCTAAATTAGCCAGACGATGTCATCACGACAAGGTGTCAGTTTGCATTCTTGGCATAACAGGATTTTAGACGTTTATTGCCACCCAGATTATGAGATATAGCTATTAGAAGTTCTTGTAAAGCTCAACTAAATGAATAACTGAGCTTTATTGCATTGTGAGTCATTTGTCCTCCCAAATGCCACCATATAATGAAATTATAAGGTGGTATTGAGGTGTCCTAGTATTTTCTTTTAGCAGAGCTATGAGGCATTAGACCACAAAGTACAACAGTGCTCAACAGCACAGCAGCACACTGAAAACGAGCTGTACTGATTTACATTTCAGTGTGATGAACAGAAATATATTCGTATTTATGCAATGCTGACTAGCTGTTATCTAACATTAGCTCAGACTGTGAGCACACAGCACCGGGGGGAGTGTTAGTGAGGGTACCACAGGTGTTTGTGATGCTAACTTAGTTCAACACAATTAATAGAACTTTGCAATCAAGTAACAAACATATATTTTCAGCACTTACCAGGTAGTCCATGTCCATGATTTTTCTTTCTCCAAGCAAACAGCTTTTTTGGTCAGGTCTAAATATAAAGTAGTATCACCACTGCAAATACTGTGCTGCAACCAGGTTGAGAAGTGAGACTAAAGATAAATTCACTTTTTAATCATAGTTCTAATTAAAATAAACTCTCCGGCTCCAGATCCAAGCACAATCCAGCATAAGTCAAGTTTTAATTCCTCATGAAGCTCCGGCTCTGCTCGAGGTCTCTTCTCTATAACTTTCCTGGGCTGCTGAGGATAGTCATCACTTTTAGTAATCATTAGTAATCTTTTTTTTTTAAAACATTCATTAGCTACATTTCTGGCCCTATCTTACATATTGTCCCTTTAATATAAAGGTAATTAGAAAGCAATAAAGACATATTTTGCAAGGTTTAAATTACTCCAGAGACGATGTTGTTTTACTCATAGCAAGAACAGATAAAAAGATGAAATCAACAATGTTTCTGTGAAGCTGTTGAAGGCTTCAAAGAGCCAGCCATCGACACCAAAAAGATATGAATGAAAGCCTTCAATTTCAGATGGGTTAAATATTAAAGGTGCACAGTGGGCGATATTGCTAAGGGCCATACTGTCTACACGACTGGAAGGTTAATGCCTGCAGTTTGTGGTTTGAAGCGTTCAGTGGGCCAATATGGTTGCTTACACTCCAGCCTTGATCTCAGTTCACCTGTCAGTATGTGTGGAACAGACAGGAAGCAGCTGATGTTGTTTTGTCGCTCAGACTTTCAGCCAGAGCTGGTGCACCACACTGACAGGAAATCCTTTAACAGAGAGAAAGTCACTAAATGTGTCGATGTCCGGAAAAGCCTACTGAGAATTACAGTCTGCAGAATTTTTTTTAGAGGTCTGTTCTAATCACTCAACACTTCATTCTAATTGCCTCGGTGAGCTGACACTTCCAAGTAAATGATTGCTGTAGGTGTTAATTTTCCCTAGTTGCTGCCTCCCTTAAAATATCATTGACGTCACCGGTGTAAAAGAAACGGCTAGCCTCAACGGTTTCTCCCAGATCCTTTCCCTTCCTAGTCAGACATAAATTAACTGTGTGCACATGCAAATCACACACATGCACAGCACATAGAGAGGGAGAGAGAGAGAGAGAGAGAGAGAGAGAGAGAGAGAGAGAGAGAGAGAGAGAGAGAGAGAGAATTGAGTGGGCTGATTGCAGTTATTGAGCACAATGACAATATGAATGACAGCACTTGAACAGCCTGAGCTGAAACAGACGTCACTGAACACTGATGGTGGAAAAAAAAAAAACAGTTAGAGTGAAGCAAAAACAATGACACAAAATGAAAGTGAGAGATTTAAATAATATATGTACACCTAGAGGTGTGCATTTCAATTCATAATGTTGTCAGTGAAGCTGCCCTCGTTAATCTGCAGGAAGTGTTGCTCAAAAGACAAGGTTATGCATTATTTACAGCCCCTTTAGTCTCCCTCTGTGATTTAGTTTGATTTAGTGCATACCACCGGTCTGCATACCACTGTCACAATAAGAAATTCAAACAATGTGCAGAATGTGTGCAGAAGAATTAAGCTTCACTCTCACAATAAACATGACTTTTGTGAATGCTGTCATGCTGCCACTCTGCCGGTAACACCGACTGAAGGTTTATTCAAAGAGTAAAATGAATTATATTTCCTTTCTGAAATAAAGACTACATGATGCGGTTTCACCTCCAATATGCAATCAGACCCAGAACCTCTCTCATATTACCAGTGAACTTCTGATGGAGTTGCACTAACTTTCAAAGATCTGAGAAAATTGACGAGAAAAAAAAAGGTTGGATGTTTACAGAGTGAGTGTGTCTGTCCAAATGATGGGAAAGTCTGCAGAGGGCAAGGATGTGTATGTGTGCCCGGTGTGCCGCCAGATTGTGTAATGATCATATGCTTGAGGCAACAGATGGATTTTCAATTTTCAGTTAATAGTTTCAGTACCTTCCTCGCACAGGGCAACAGGTGATAGAATCAAGAGAGAATCAAGTAACTTTATCCTTTCTGTCAAATCACTGTCATCAGTGCTGCTGACTCCGGCTCGGATAGTTTCACAGAGTATGCAGTGAAATCATTTTCACACGGAAAGAACAGAAACATTTGGAAACTTGAATTAGTTCATGGTGACCAAAAGTTGTTTGACTAATTACGGAAATTAACCTTTTTTTTTTTAGATTTTCTTCAGTCAAAGTTTACTTAAAAAGTGTGCTTCCTTTCACTGAATTAAGTTCATTGGACCTGCTCCTTAAACTCAGTTTTATTAGTGTTTCTTGTTATTAGGTGTACTACATTAGTACTGGGCCTAGACTCCTCTTCTAGGATTATACTTTGTGTTTCTACAACGCTGATTTTGAAAAACGTGGGCTGCTGTGTAAAACATAAATGACAACAGAATGCAATGATTTGAAAATCCATACTGACCTATATTCAACTGAATACAGTGCAAAGACAAGCTACTAATATAGGCTCAGTTGTCCCCAAGCAAAGATGGGCTAAGGCTTGCCACTTTGTGAAAAACTTAAGAACATTAGTCATTGCACAAAAGAAGAAATCTCTGCATGTAAAGGATAAAACCAAAAACCAACGATGAATGTCTATGACCTTTGACCCCACAGGCAGTGCTGCATTAAAAGCTATCATGATCAGGATATTACTACACAGGCTTAGTTAAGTTGAGAGTCTACCATACAAAGAGAAAGGCAGATGAGAACAGAAACACAGCTGACTCATCGAGGCTCGAGCTCAGAGCTCACCTGAGATGGACTGATGGAAAGTTGAAATGTCTAATGCATCCACATTTCAATTTGTTTCTGGACCATGGATGTCATGGCCATAATCATTTTTACAAAGCACCCCAACATTTTTTGTAATTAGGGTTGTACTAACTCCAATTACTGACAACAATGTTCCTACCTGCAGGTTAGGGCCTCTCTTTGAGTGACTTTTCTCAAGGTTTTTGAGAGCACTTGGCCTGATTCAATCTTTCAGTTCCAAATCAGCCAAATAAACTAGATTTGATTTAACTAGAATGCTAGAGAGAATTTGTCATCCCTCTCCAAACTCCTGTGTTGACTGGGATATGCTGTCATTAAAGCAGCTAAAAATTTATTTTAATCAAATAAAGTTGTTGCAGTCAAACAGGTGCTTATACTGTGAACACATCCTGCAGGCATGAGGCAACACTATAATTCATTTGAAGTGGCCTGAGAAAACAAATCCAGTCTAAATCTCCTGGGAGAAATATCAGACTCTCTAGCTGTTAAATGATCCCCTATGTTGGATCTACTTGTTCTGCCTGCCATTTGCTTCTGGGCAGATTATGCACATTGGTTTTATAAGAGTTATTTTGTTGAAGAGAGCTGCCTGCTGACTTCTGTTGATGGAAGAAAGGAGTGAATCAAAACAGTAAAATTGTGCTCCTTAAAAAACATAACAAAGAAAGATGTTAAAGCACTATGTGCGACTGACAGAACCTGCAAAGTCAGGTGAGAAGTGTAATCCCTACAAGCACCTTTCACATTACACGTAATAGTTTGATCCATTGTTAATGTTGTAAATATTGATTACTGCAGCTTTAAAACGATCATACTATTAGTACAAATGGTCACAGGTTGCAGGAGTGTTTGGTAAAGGCATCCAGACAATCTCATTTGTTATGTTATGAAGCAAGATGAGGACAAACAGATACTGTACTCCAAGTGGAAGATAAGCTATCAAGATAGACTCTCTGTATTTTTGAAGCTCATTCAAAAATACTACTTACTGCCCACGGGCCCAGTTTCACTTTAAAATCTTCAGTAAATAACCATAACATATGGGGGGGGGCTATAACTTTTGATAACTTTGATGCTAAGTTACAATTTATGCTTTGAAAATATGAGCTGTGTATACTGTAAGAGGCCACTTGTACCATATTATAGCAACTGGTTTTAAGTGGCACCTCTGAATGCTTCTCATCACATAAAAGACCCCGTATTTAATATAAAATGACTTCCCTCCTTGTTTACCGCATTTGCCTCCAGCTGTCAACAAGATAATTGTTCCTCTTCTCTTCATAACAGAAATAAACAGAAATGTTCTTCACCTATGGATCTTTCATTCACATTGAGATACAGAATCATACGGCTTAGTCATGCAAACCTGATGCCTCCACCTGATAGAGGCAAAGACGGTGCTGCAGAGAGATTAGCCTCACACAGGTGTAATGACGCACATCAAGCTGAAAAAAACGCATGCTCGGCGAGGCAGAAACGTAGGTGAACAGCAGGAATGTGAAATCCATGCTATGCTGGATCAGTGAAGCTTTCTTCAGTTTTCATCCGTGCAAGAGGACAGAATCATGGTCTGCATGCATATACAAGCCAAATTATTTTAGCCTCTGCTGCAACAGATTTTGACGCTGCATGAATTCTGTGCACGTCGTCAAGCAAGAGAAAAAAAAAACAGGCTTGTTTATGTCTGAGAAAAATCTCTCGCTCTCAGAATGACACAAATCCTCCATCTGCCTTTGGCCAGGTCAGGAATAAATGCAGTCAGTGAAAGATCTTCTGCGTCACTGAGTGAGCACCAACAACTCTGATATTTTCAATGACCGCCCACACCTCTGCACGCGACGCACTCTCACAGACACATGCATGCAAATATGAACGCACACTCCGCGTGAGCACCTGCATGTTCTGTTTGACACAGCAGATCACTCCTGGAAGTAAACACCAAATGAAGAACAATGTGTTATTTTGCACAAAAGGTAATTCCTCTTGTCTTATTTAGATTCAATTATGAGGTATTGTTCATCATCATCAGGATGCAGGGAGCTCCTCTGTGCTGGAACTTCACCATGAAACATGTTGTCACGGTAACTGAGTCTGACATATGGAGGAACCCTGAGCTTGTGATAGCCGTGTTGCTGTGGTGATGTCTTTCCTCAGAATACATTAAAATTGACAGGAAGGATGTCAATGTGAAAAAAGCAGGGCATTGAAATACACAGTTAATAACATCATTTCAAAAGTAATACAAGTTTAGGTATAGAGTTATGATGACATAAGATTATAGGATATAATGGAAATGCAAGTCACTGTAACAAAAGGGATGATCATGCAGAATTGATAATTAATCAGCTATACCAAATATCTGAACACACATCTGATTTAATGCTGCAGATGAAACAGCTGCGTCCTGTTGCACACACTAATCCAGCCAAAGAACTGAACTTACATTCAGTCTAACTGACTACTTCCTCGGTTGACTGCACTTTGCAATACATTTTCAAGAGTCATTTCTTATGACTAGCAAGATCAACAGGGGGCCCTGCATCAAAAGGCACAAGTCCATTATAGATGTGGTCTGTAGAGAGAAATAGGAAATAGGACTCATGTACCCCTATAACTGAAAGGTCAGGATTTGAAATGGAAAAAAGCAAAACGAACACAAAACGGAAGTTTCATGAGTTTAAGCAGCTCAGACAAAGAGTACAGAGGGTCTCTGTGGTGTTGTAATTACAATGGCTTGCACTGGCCATCGGCGTCTGATGAAGCTTCAGCTTCCGGCAGCAGCTCAAATACGGAATACTAATGCTGCAATTAGTGTAACCCAGCAACAGGAAGTTGGCTGCCCTTGAGAGGAGACAGGAGAATGGAGCTGAATACATCGCTCTGATACTGACAAGTTCTAGTGGCTGCTGTCAGGTGGCTCATGCTCTCTGCCCAGACCTGAGAGGAAGGCTGGGCACAGTAGGGCACTGCTGGGGAGTGCACTGGTTTGACATGGCGGCAAGGAGGTAGAGGTTACAGGGATCTGTCAAGGCACTGTGGGTTTATTACAGGTTGTCCCTAACAATCAATAGAAAAGCCACTTATGAATGTCCTCCCTGCTGAAATGCTGCCCTAGCACGCCCTGACCCTGCCTTTGCATTCAGAATATTTAGTGTAACAATAAGAAAGAGGGTGAGAATAGTTTTCATCCTGGAGTAACACAAAGTGTTTTTTTTTTTTTTTTTACCTAGCAACCTAAGAGGCAAACAACCTTGCTGGTATATTCATTCACAATTTACATTCATTTCCAACTGTCAATGCCAATGCAGGAAGTAATAATACAAAAGTAAGGGTGTAGATGTCACGGTGGTGGATGGGCATGCAAGTCTGACTATTGTGCAGCGAACCAGGAGTAGTTGGAGGACGAGTTGGTGTCGTGCAACTGATGTTTGCAGTCTTTTTTAAAATCATAACCATGATTTTCCCATAACCCCAAAAGACACACTGTTTAATACACAGGCTTTATCTCTAAATTTGTGATTTGATTGCAATTGATAATCTGAAGGAGCAGATTATCAATATATTATCAATATACTTTTATGGGTTGAGAAAATTCTACTACTCTTTAAGCTCTATCAACCATATTACCCTCTATGGATCAGCTGGAAAATATCGCAAATGAGAAAACAAACTCCTACAAACATATAATGAACAGAATATGATGCATCACTGTGGGTTAAACTACACAACACTCTGTAAAGTAGTTACAAAGTGTAGCTTTAAACATCTACTGCAGGAAAATGCATCATAAACATGAATGCAGCAGTAATGTTAATCCAAAAACATCGTAGTGAAACTCTGAGGGTGAACGCAGGACTTTTACCTGCAGTTAAGTATATTTAAGAAAAGAAAGATTTTACTATCATCTATCTGTACAGTGCACATGAGTGCATATAAAGTATAAAGGTATATGGTCTGAATACTTCTTTCACCAGTGGCTGCATGTCAGTAATATAGCATGTAGTTATGCAGAGATCTTTATGAATAACTGTCCAGACAACAACCTGAAGTTATCGGATGGACGCCTGCTAATTGAACTTAATGGTACCATTTGTGACTCTGCAGTGCATCAATTCAACCTGCTTGTCCCCCCTCTCACACCTCAAGTGGAGTTAGACTATTACGTGTCCTGCATTCTGATGAACCCGTAGCTATGGAAACTTGTCCTCCAGAGCCAACTTGTTCAATACAACACACTTTGAGCATTGCCCAGCACTTTCACTTAAGTGCAGCTTTCCGCTTGACTCGCTCTTTGCAGAGGCCTTGCACCCATTATCCCAGTGTTGATAGACAGCAAAATGATAGGCACAGAATCTGTTCTTCAACAGTTTGTATACGCTGAGTTTTTCTTTTTTTTTTTTCTGAATGACTTAGTCAACTCCATTGACAGTGCTGACATGCCTGAGTCTGTACCACCATTCATGTTTTGTTTCTTGGCTTGTAAGAAGGAGGAGGTGGGTTACTGGCTGTCATGCCTCACACTACCAACGCACTTGTTGCTTAATTAAAGATTTATTTTTGCCTTTTAGTAGGATGGCAGTAAACGTGTTTATCAGTATAATATTATTCATTAAGTCAAACTGTAGGAGGAAAGCATGAATGGGATGTGAGTGGACAAATAACATTGTTATACAAGAACTGCACCTCATGGCAACCTCTCACTGGGTACCTATAATATGCTTTTAAAAGGTGTGAATACTATTTGAATTGAAATGAAAAATGAGAATAAAAAAGAAATGTGATGGATGCTATCATTTACTTTTTTTTTTTTTTTTTTACTTTTTTTTTTTTAACTTCCTATATCTCGAATTGTACATTATATTGTTGCTCAGTCCCCATGTTTCTAACCACCAGGTCCTCTACAGGTGCCTTGGGGACTGCTGTGTTGTTTGGGTGTTGATTTGTGCTTCCTGCTGAGGCCTGGAAAGGAAATGCTATTTTACATTGGCCATTCTAGAGGACATAAATACAGTTGGAGACACTGATTTGCCAAGATTGCACCAAAAGAGCAACTATTCCAGACAAATTGCCCCTCAACTGGGGTACAAAGTCACATTCAGTAAAGTATGTATGCAAGTAAAATATAGTTAAAATAACACAACAACAAACACTTTTGATACAACTTTCTGTGTGAAACTAACTGTGCAGTGCAGTCGCTGCTGAAAGTTTGTTCACCATGTAAATGCCCACAGCGTTTGAACCTTAACTGTAACTGACATTTGCGGTATTGACAGGCGGAGAGTTTAAATTTGTTACTTTATAGTTTGCTTCTCAAGATGAATCAAGAATAAGTTAAATGCCATCAATAAGTTTGCCCAAAAAGTTGAGTTTAGCTGTTTTTGTTCTGAAGTGGGTGTTGTAACAAAAGTTGACACATCTGATGGAGAACATCTCTTTGTATTTCAGTGGGCTGAGCTGTCAAATGTTTCCCCCTCAATCCTCCTAGAATATGTCAAAACAGCACTGATCAGATATCTAAATAAATAAACATTTGTAAGTCATACAAAGTCAGTCAAACTTCACTGATGTAGTACTTTTTCAAAACTAAGGTTATCAAATCAAAGTCCTTCACACTTGTGTGTGTTACAAACCAAAAGATGATAAGCATTTGAGAATAAACAGGATTTGTAAAACTTAACAGGATTTGCTTCCCCCCCCATAGAGAGACTGTTACATAACCTGCAAAAGCTTGAGTCACCATGAGTCTTGAACTCGAAAGGATGCATAAATTTGAAATTGCTCTGATGACCTGAGGGGGCTGAGGGAACCTGAATGGGATCCTCAGTGTATTGATAGATGTTGACACCAAATTGCAAAAAAAGATTATGAAAAAATTGAAATTATTTAAAAAAAAAATGAATTAAATCAAATTTGGAGCTGGTGTAGTGTAACCAAAGCATGAATTATACAGGGAAGAAAGTGTGCAGCACAAATGTAAGCCAATTGTAAAAGCACTAAACACTGGGTGAATTGTTTGTGCTGCTAGAAAGACGAAAACAGGTGAACAAATCAGTTTGTCTCATCTGGTTCATCCTGTAAACTTCGCTCCAACCTGTCTTTGCCAGAGGCTTCCTTTTCTACTTGCTAAATTTAAACAAAACTCCTCCTGTATATTTTTTTCTAGCAAAACGTCTTGTGATGCGAGTTGCTCTTTTTTTGTAATGCCGGTTTCCAAAAGCACTATTTCAAGCTCTTGCAGGCTCCATTTTAGATCACAGTTCCCTATAAATACACATCCTGAAAATGAGCCACTGGTTGCACACTACCAGTAATTATCCTTAATGCTTGGGAGTGAATTCAAGGAACTATTTTTAGTTGGTGCAACTAATAATTTACCCGCGCGGGGGAACTATTGTTGATCACAATGCCTCTGCCAAGATGTTTCTGTCTGAACAGTGCACGCCCAGTTTCTGCTGAGTATGCTATTCGCGGTTCGTATGGGACTATTAGGAGCCAGAAATAAAACGAACACAGCAGTATTACGAAGGTCGACAGGTGGCACATGAATCAATGATAGGCCATTTGTGGAGACATGGCACAGGGTCATCATGCCTGTGGTGCAACCTAACGACCCACCACAAGATGACAGGGCAGATTTTTTTGGAATTTACCGTTCCAAAAATAATGCAATTGACCTTTCTTGAATTGCACATTTCCCTGCCTGTGGACAGAGAGCACTTAAAGTGCAAATATACAGAAAGGTTTGAGTCATTCCGACTGCCTGTTGGCTGCTTTCATACGTCCTTTCTTTTAGTTCATGCTGGGGTACTAGGAAAACTTAGTGAGAGCACCACCGGAAAATACCTCAGTATGCGTCAACTTAGGTGAGTCATAAGCACTGTGCAGTACGCAGTCAGGTCAAACCAGAACAAATGGCATGAAGATCTCCCAATGGATGTCCAAATCCATTATATTTACTGCATAAAGTTGAGGAACGGACATTACAGACTTCAAATTTTGAGTGCTGTCCGCTCTCTCCCTTTTATTTTTTATTTTTTATCCCTCCCTCCCTTCCTTCTCTATCAGGAAATCTGTTTATGGAGCTCCCGCAGATAGGAAGCCTGTTTCCATGGGGACTGCTGTCTTTTAGACTGGCTAGACGTGTGTGCGTAAGACTGTCATGTGGTTGGAAAAGAAAAGTTTTCAGTTTGATATACTAAGGTATTGACGCAAGCTGGACTGCTGAGGGTAATCTTCAAATTTCACTCCATTTCATCAATAGCCTATTACAGCCCAATAGCAGCTAAAGAGAGTTTAAACCATTATTGCAAGTGGGCTGCAGAGTGGAGCCAAGTGCACAAGGTTAAGCCAGCATTTACATGAGAGATACAGTAAATACAGTCAGCGCTAACGGAACTTCCATTCAAGGATGTGCAATGTGTCTTTTCGTTGAAACCAGTGGATGCTTTCATTCTGTAAACCCACTGGTGTGGATTAGGGTTTATGCATGAATGTGTGTACTGTAAGACAATCCTGCACTTTGCATAAGCTGTGACACTGCTTGTCCCAGACTTATAGCTGCAAAAAGTTACACTAAGAGTCTAATTTCATTGTCCTCTGTGGACAAGAATGTCATGCACTGAAAACCTGTTTTTAAATGTTGCTTGCATTAAATATATGTTTGTTTAAATGGAGGTTTATGTGCAGGGAACATAGAATGCTGTTCGTCACATGTTAATCAGCCTCTTGGCTTTAGTGTAAAAATGAATGCATACTGCCACCAAGTGTAAGTAACTCATAAGTGCTTGTGAGATGACGCCTTCACATCACGGTGAGAATGCATACATTAGGATGCATGTAATTAGTGTGTCACCGATTACGTTCACGCGCGTTTACGCTATTCTAAATACGTGGCAGATGAGCTCCACCTCGCATACTGAATGTAAAGACTGGATAATGAATGATATAGTGAGTCATTCAGGCAGCACTTAATGGCCTCAAACAGCAAACAAGCTCTACTTATCATTATGGCCTAATTAAGGGTTAAATGAACTTGACATGGTCTTTAACACAGTCAAAACTGGAGTTAAAGCTTCCTCCTTCCTCCTGTGACTTTTTCCACTCCGATGAGTAACTAATTGTAGGCGCCCGTCATGAATTCCAGTGAGGGGGCACAAGAGCTTCAGAATCCATTCAGCACAATGCAAATGGTAACACAAGCTGACAGCATAGACCAATAGACGATGATTTTATTTATTGTGACTAATGATATTAAAGGGCAAAGGAAACAGCAGAGTTACAGAATAAACATTGTAGATTTTTCATGTTTTATTAATTTCATTTTGCTTTTAGAAGCCTGAATAATGGTTTACTTTCATGAAAGGTCATGAGGTGATAGATAAACTGCATGAAATTCAATTCACTCCATGGTGCACAGCAGTAAAACATCAATCTCAATCATGTAAATAAGCCATACACAACCATACAGATGCTAAATAAGCAACACCCATTCAAAAAAATCGAAGCTCTGGTGACTAACACCCTAAATTTTAACACACACACATCCAAATTCCAGTATATCTGTGATTTTCTATATATAATTTACATGTATTTTCTTATATATGACTTGCTGTAACACGTGAATTTCCAGCATGGAATCAACAAGATCTATCTTATCTTCTGCCTCTGTATCCTCCTCCTTTAAAACAAACACCAGAGAGGAGCTTGTAAACAGTCAGCTCTAAATAGACAGACCTTGACATCAGCTGGACTCGTATGAAAGTGACGTACAAGCGAGTTACCCTGAGCGTATCACTTACGACAGCGTGAAGTGTAAGATCTCTGTCATGCTGCACATCATCGGGATAAATGATGACTGAGATGTTTGACCTTAGACGAGACACTGCAGGTAAAAAAAAAAAAAAAAAAAAAAAGTAACTCCTGCGTAAGTCAGCCTTACCTGTTTAATATTTTATGACATGAGCTCTGAGGTAGAGTCAGTCAAAATGTCTGCAGTGAAACAAGCAGTAAGAAGAGGACGCAGCTTTTACTGAGCATATTTCAGGTGTTCCTTGTTTCTCTTGTATGTTACCATGTACAATAAACAGAACTGTTGACATGTCATATATTTTATTATGTGTTCAGCATTATTTCCAGCTGTCTTATTGCAATCTAGCTTCCCTACAGCTTCAGCAGGATTTTAGAAATACTGAGGTCATGCCCAAACACCCCAAAATAAAGCCTCAAATGTTTTCAATTATTAGGATTTATTAACATTTTATGCATTCAATTATCTGTTCATTAATTTTCCAACACGGAGGTCTAAATTGATTGAAAGCGCCACACTGGAAACCCAAATTATTTCTTTCTCTTTTGCTCCCAAAGCCTTCAAATGTGAAGGCCGTGTTCACCCAACAGGTGTTTTCAGACGCTCACACATTTCCTCAACCTTGGCTCAGGTTGGATCTGGGCAGTGCCATGCAGAGAGTTATGTAATGTCACTGCATGCGGTCCTGAGAAAGGAAGTCTAATCAGGCAAAATAATTCAGATCACCAGTGTGAGTTTACCATGTCTGTGGGCATTTAATAGTACACTGAGTTGAGAAAGTTTGCTGTGCATGCTTGTAGAATAATAACGTTTGCCACGCATCACAGTGGGAAAGGGGATTTTGGCTCTTTATATAGATCAGAGATAGATAGGTATATAGATAGAGCTTTGTATCAATGTAATTTAACACACAAAGAAAACCAAATTGTACCCTAACCTCAAAAACAAACAGCGTTACACCCCTAGTTGTTACTGCTTAATTAAAACCTCTTCCAGACACTGACCTTTTCACATCAGTGAGTCACTAATGTAGGTCCTCATTATGAACAGAGAGGGCACCAGGGCCTCAGCGTTCACTCAGTTCTATAGAAGAGGATAACTCCCAGCATTGTCAGACAGAAAACAGCTTTTTATTTGCTTCCAGTATTGATTCAAAGGGCAGGAGTTTCAAAAGCGATAAAGACGCACCATTGAGTTAAATGCTTTCAGGGTTTAGGATGCTGCAAGTTTTCAACATTTTCTTTTATTATTAAGTGAAACCTGCAGGTTGTAACAGCATGACTTATTTCTTGTATCGGAGGAGGAAGATGCTCCAAGCTCAGCACAGATCTTAATGGCCTCTAAGGAGCAGTTAGACTACTGACTACTGACGGCTAAGTGTATGTGAATGAAAGAAAGGTGTGAAAGGATTCATGTGTTTGATTTCAGTTTATTTATGACTGTTTCTTGCAAAGATTCAGTTTTTTTCCCAGCAAGTGTGAAACCTTCCATGGCATGTATGTTCAAAGTGTAGACTTGTGTTGAAAGGCAAATTTCATCTTTACTTTGATTTTCTTATAATGTGCGTAATAAATCATAACGTAGCCAGAAAGCCTGTTTCATAAAAGCTTTCCAGGTATTTCCAGGTTCCATTAAGTGGCTTCCTCCTGGGACAGCGGGCCACAGTTCTGAGAGCAGTCTGACACTTCACAGGCTAAGAAAAATGGAATTAAAGAATTACTTACCATTGCATGTTAACAGCAATGATTATTATCATTCCAAAGCAAAAGGATACATGATACACTGATAACACTTTAATATGCAATATGAAGTACATAAACACTAACTATCGTGAAATCATGTCTTGGGCTTCAAGGTTCATTTTTACCTTATATAATAATAGCTACATTTCATGGCCTTCATCAGTGTATAAACATTCAGAAATATTCACGAATAAATGAATATGTCATTAATGAATACAGATAATTGAAATATGTAACACTTGGTCTCATTTTGGTGGATGCTAGTTCAATGACAGGTGGCTGCTAACATGCATTAAATGGTTGCTAGGCAGGTGATATGGTGTTGGAGGCAGTTGCTAAGTCAGTAACAGGTAGTCTGCATGGTGATCTGGGTGGCTGCTATGAGTTCTTACATGTATTCATAGCACCATTTCTACACCAGTGCATTAAATGTGTTGACTAAGAATATGCTTGTACGGATCATTAAAAAATATATAAGATAACAATTAAAATAAAGTATACTTACTACATACATTATGCAGAATAAATGGACAGACTCCTTTTTATATAAGATTATCAGGGGATTACTTTAGCTGCAATGTTCTTTCACACCCCTTTCTAATAGATGCACACAAACAAATGTACCTGCATGAAACCTTCAGGTTTCATTAAAATCCAATAAGGGTAGTGCAGTTTCCACAAGAGCCTATTGAACAGAAAGAGTATAAACACGAGGAGAACAACAGCAACAGAGACAGAACCAATGAGGGAAAGAATAAACCTCTTCAAAAACACCTCCAAAAAAAAACCTTCCAATAGCACACCACTGAATCAAATGATGCAACTAATTAGATATTAGAAAACATATTTTTCTATGGGGATGGAAATGACATCAGAATTCAGGTTAATGCTGACCTCGTTTCAGCCCCATCCACTTTTAAAATATCAAAAACTGCTAAATTAAAGCAAGGTGTGAAAAATGATCCTTTGTGGAGCCGGTAATAGACAAATAAACACACAGGCAGAGGCAAATGAAAGAAAGTGAAGTCTCTAATGCAGTGCCATTAAAGGAGACATGTGTTCTGCTGTTCTACTGTCCATTATCCTGTTCACGAGTTGCATCATCTGAGAGCGAGCGTATGTTACAGGCATTAACATAGTGTAACAAACATGACGGACGTCACAAGGAAAATGCTTCACCCTCCTGATGAGAGGTGTTTTTATTGCAGGAAGTCCTTGTGATTGTACAACTCATGAAGAATGAGAACGCAATCATTCAGTAGGATATGATTCATCGTGATTATTTGTAAAAACTGATTATAAAAAGCAAGCTTCAAAAGAATGCTTGGCAAAAATAATAAATAAATAAAAAGTACTTTATCATAAGAAAGAGTAGACATTGTAGATTTACTGCGCCAGTTTCCTGTGGTTTGATATATTGGTAATTGATTTCAAAACAATTACCCTCTTGTGCCCCAAAAACACAGAGAGACTGTGATGAAACACACACACATAAACGCGCGCACACAAGCAGCATGACAATGGCTTTAAAACCGGATGAAAAATGCTCTCTGCTCAGGAAATAGTAGCCTGGAATTTTTGTTTTACACAAAGGTTCTGCAAGGTCTCCTGAGTTTTATCAATCAGAAGTGGGCTAACCCATTTTCAGAGCAGATTGAGCACATGTATTCTCAGTCTTTCACTGAAGGTCATAATAGTCTGCTAGTTATGTTAGGTTATGTTAGGTTATTTTTTTATATTCTGGACTTCCTGTTCTCTCTGGATGTGATCAATTTACATATTACATACTTTTTTTTCTTCTAGTTTTAATAGTATAGATGTAACGTGATGTATTAGATGTTTTAGGTGATGGATTAATCTGTGTTTTGTGTCTATACAGCTGATAATTAAGTCATAATTCAGAACATTTAAGTGTATATCATTATCATATCCATCTGTACAACACATTATGTATCTAGTACATTCTCTATACAACTATACAACTCTAACTTACAAGTCACCTGTCTTTTTTTTTCTTTTCTGCTGCAGAGCTGGCCTTGAGTATTAGTTATCATCTGGGCAAAATCAACAACAAAAAGCTGACAAATCTGCTCAAGGACACCAAAAGTTGCCTTGAAATGAGGTAGGAGTGTTAAGCTGTGCCACCAGCAGATGGCAGTCACATAGAATCACTTCACTTCAAACAGACCCAGGCTCTTCATGACACACCCAGTGCTGATCGGTCATCACTCATTCAGTCAGTCAGTGATTAAAACTTTATTACATAACATATAATCACAGATAGAAAACAGAAAAACTGTCAGTAAAAATAAAAATAAATTGAATAAATGTTACCTTCACGGAAGTTATAATGTTCAAGCATATAGTTTGTGGTTCTGTTCAGTTGCATGGCCTTTTACTGAGAAAAGGTTTGAAATGTTTTCTCCAACCAGTTCATATATAATTTATGTATTTGTTTTTACATTTGCCAGAGTCCAGTGATATTAAATATTTAAATATGTTTACATTTATTCCATAATCACTTATTTGTAATACTTAGAGATATCTTTGTGGTCAGGCCCTCTATGTCACCTATCTATCTGTCTGTAGCTGACACTTCCGCCAGCAGGTGGCGGTAATGAATCATAAACATTGAATGGCGACAACACGCTGAAATCCAGCGAAGAAGATGAGCGCAGGTCCAGTGAGGGGTTGGAGTTGGGAGCAGGCTGTGTGTTTCGGTCACTGGGAGTAAACTAGGTGGGTAAACAAGACAGACCCCCCTTCTGTCTGAGCCGAATATCTCCGTTCAGCTGTATCGTTTTCATTTTCCGAGCTAGGTGTGCTAGCTAACAACTTTTTTTTTCTCTCTGATCGAGTTGACCGGCGTTAGAAAACCTCCCGAGGCTAACGTTAGCTTAGCCAGTTGTTAAATCCCCCTGACCAGAGCTAACGCTAATGTTATTTTATCTCACACACGTCGCTGGGTCTTTACACGCATGTACGAGCTGGTTAAAACGTTATGACCACGTTACACTAGCTGTCATTAAACGTTTATCTGGTTAAATGAGTATGTACCGCATACAACATACCGCCTGTGAGCGTTCATGTTCTATCAAATGTTATCGTCACGTTATACGCAGTGCCAAGTTTCTGCGTGTTTGACTGCAGCACACATTACTGGCCTGTAATATATCCATCTGGTGTGTTGTAGAGGTCGTGCTAACCCCGTGTTTTCCTCTCTCTCTCTGTACACAATAACAGGAAACACACTCCGGCTGCAGATTAGCAACATTAAGCTTTACATAGCTTTCAAGATGGTGCCAGAAAGCCACTAGAGAACTATTCAGAGGACTGCAAGTGCCCTGACAGGGTACTCCACGACTTTTTCCCCCCCTTTCCCACCCGAGACAAATGGTTTTGAGTCATGGATCAAGGTGTTGTGGACAGTCCTGTTACCCTTGTCATCAGGGCACCCAACCAGAAGTACGATGACCAGACCATCAACTGTTACCAGAACTGGACTGTGGAGAAGCTCAAGGCACACCTGTCAGATGTATACCCGAGCAAACCTGTGAGTACTGTTGCTGCCGTCTGCTTAACCCTTGTCGATCAGAGTTTGTCGATCACATTTGTTTGAATCACAACAGTGACATCACATCTGTCCCGGGCGTTGTTGCCTGTATTTGAGCAGTTTGGCAATAGTCTGATGAGAAACGTATGACATGAGCATGTGACAGCATCAGTTCCTGTCACGATCTATGAATGTTTGCAGAGTTTTGTAAGATAGGCTCATATATAATAATCATTAGTAGCATTAGTAATAGCAGACTCTTCTTTTATTCACACCACTGTTGAATTATTCTAGTAAAGTAAGACAGAACATTAACCTCAGCATGTCCTCTGACGTGAAAGAAGTTGGGTCCATGTCCCTGTTGAGGTGTTTGTAGACGTGACGTCACAGTGGAAGAACACACACGTACAGACTCCTTCCTTTTATAAAGCTGCAGAGTCCTCTGTAAGGACTGCATGTTTGTTAGTCTAATTTAGGGGCCATTAAATGTGGCATATTAAACAATGAGACTCAGTGTAAAAGCTCTTCAGCTGCGAGTCGGTCAGGATTTAAAGCAGGTCTTTTCAATTCCTGAATGGCCGTCCGCTGAATGTAACATTTAAGAGGACACACTCTGACCTTGTTGTACGACCAGTTTAATCCACCGTTAAGACCCACTTATCCCGATTGAGGTTACTATGATCTCATCCTCGTTACTCACACAAAGTTTCTGCCTTTTGGTGTCATGATCTACATTTCTCTAATTTGCTGTTTTCCTGCTTATTGTTGTGTTGCTGTTTCAAATAGGAATGTTTAAGAAGGGCGACCTGTATTCTTCACATTTTTGCTGACGCTGGTGTACGCTTCTCTCTTGTGACCTCATTATTATTATAAATTTGGATCTTTAGAGCTCCAAAGATCAAAGGCTGGTGTATTCTGGGAAGCTGCTTTTGGATCACTTTACCTTAAAAGACGTGCTCAGAAAGGTATGTTCTCTCTCATTTATCAAATTCTAGTTTAATAATTCTGTAATGCTTAGAAGCAGACGAGGACGCCTGATTGTCTTTGAGGAAGTGCACAATGTGAGATCTGGAAAGAAATGATTTCCCCGTTTGCTCTGGAGTAACTGCGCAAAGCCCTGACCTCCACCCCATCCAACACCTTTGAAACTACAGCCTGCATTGAGAGCCGGGCTTTATCACCCAACACTAGGTGACCTCACTAATGCTCTCTGGATGGGAGTAAATCCCCCGCAGCCTGCTTCCAAAATCTGTGAAAAGCTTTCCCAGAAGAGTGGAGGCTGTTACAGCATCATACATACACATCTATGGTTTTAAAGGAGGCGTTTAGTTCCATCAGGATGTAATGTTTAGGCGTCTGTATACTTCATTTTTAGATGTTAAGCCTAAAGGTTTGATGATTTTTCTTACTCTGAAGTATTTTGATGGATCACATGTATAAAACTTTGAACACACGTGTGGCGGGCGGCATCACAGCTCCAAGACAACATTAATGAAGTGAAGTGTTTTGCTGCCATAATGAGAATGAGTGTTTGTTCTTTGAATTGATGAAGACTCATTTGAGTGTGTTTTATTCCCCAATTTGCTGTTTGTTTTGCAGCTCAGGGCCACAGCAGCGTCAGGTTTTCTCAGGTTTCCTGTAATTGGGTGGTGTTTTATTGAGAAAATCAATCAGGCTGTGCAGAAATTCTGAACATAACTCTTATTTTATTTGTATTTCTTAAACCAAATGTCCGAGAAGTAAAGTGGAAATGTCTCGGAAAAGTGTTCTGTGCTGTTCAGAAGTTTGCCTTTGTTTTTTTCTTTTAACATGCAGTACTTGTTCTCTGTTTGATAATGAGCTGTATTGGCCTCTACAGCAGGACGAGTACCATATGCTCCATCTGGTGTGCACCTCAAGAACGCCTCCCAGCTCCCCAAAGCCCACCCGCAGCCACGGTAACAAGCCTCAGGAGAACTCAGCCAGTCCCACGGTGGGTCAAGCACACTCTCCCCACACCTTTCCATTTATTTCATCAGCAGCACGTTTCCTTTCATCATCCCGCTCGCCGCTGTAATCTACACCTCGCTGAGGATTTGAAAAAAGCGTTGCTTGCCTTTTTTTGAAGATAAATCATAACCCATGACTAATCTTCAGAACTTACTTTGTCTGGTTACAGCCCCTTCAGAACTCTAATAGTCCTTCCACTGGACAGCATAGTCAGTCGTCTACAGGAGAGAGCAGTGATGGACTCAGACAGCGAACTGGACCTTTCCCTGACCACCATATGTATTCACAATTTATGCACAGGTAAGCTTTTTGGACCGGATTGAACAAATACACCTGTGCCTTAAGCCCCTTTAACACTTCATGATGTCAATGTGACAGCAAATCTTCTCATGCCATCAGTCTGTAACCTTCTTTTTCTTGTCGAGCACCAGCGTTCTGAAATTGTGAACGATCAGCAAAACACTTTGATACAGTGTGCGTGTAAAGAGGAATTAAATGACAGTCTCAAATAAATGTCTTGTACTGAGTGTGCACGGTGGGACCGTAATAAAATATGCAGCAGGGGTGCCAGCTTACCTGGCCAAGTGTGCACCCTATGTACAACGTCCATGTCACGGTGTCCCAGGACTCTGTGGCTCTCTCCCCTCACTTCCCTGTCACTCTTCAGCTGTCTCTATCAAATAAAGCTCTCAAAAAGCCCCAAATATCTTTAAAACAAAGAAATATGCAGCAGGATTCTTCATTTAATAAAGGAGGAAAGCGATGGGAAAATATTTTATTTTTAGTATTAACTGATGAGCGGGCGAGCTTGCAGCGTTAAAGCAGAACACGAGGTAAAATAACACTGAAGCAGAAAACTCTTTTCTCTTTCTTCTTTTCCTTCCTCATATCATCATTTTATCATTTTCGATTCGCACCCCCTTGCGCATAAAGTGCCAAATATCACACCAGCTTTGCCACTTTCACCTCGAGCCGTCTCGTCATGTCTGAATGGAGCTGTAAAGAACATTAATGTAAAAAGTCTGAATGAGAAGACAAAAGGTCAGGGCTTCAATGTATAGAGCTCCTGAAGGGTAGAAATAGTTCAGTTTGAAGTCCAGAACTTCTTTCTCTACATGTTGCATTCATGCCTGTTGTAAAATGAGATGTTGTAATGAAGTATTTCTGTTTGCAGCTGGAATCAGTACTCCCCGCAGTCAACACCTCCCACAAACATGATGCCTGCTTATTACAACCCCATGACTCTAATGTGGTGGCAGCAGCTGTATGCCCGACAGTACTACATGCATTAGTAAGCCCCTCCACGTTTCCCTTCATGTCTGGTGAGCGTTGATAATGAGCTGTTTAAATATCTAACGGCGTGACCGTCCTCTCCGTGCCTCTCTTTACCTCCAGTCAGTTGCTGGCTGCCTCCTCTCAACACCTCAGGCCAGACAGGGCAGCGGCTCAGCCTAACCAGCCCGACCCTCTGAGCCAGCGGCCTCAGGCAGATCGTCGCGGCAACCCGGAAGTCCAGATGAACGCCCAGGGAGGGGAGATCCTGAACGAGGAGGAGCTGAACCGGGATTGGCTGGACTGGGTGTACACGTTTTCGCGCGCCGCGATCTTGCTCAGCGTGGTCTACTTCTACTCCTCCTTCAGCCGCTTTGTCATGGTGATGATGGCCATGCTGGTGCTCTACCTGTAAGCCAAGTCAACACTGCTATATATAGATATATAGTTTTGGTTGATTTTTGTACATTGTGTCACCCACCTTTTAATAATGATTTAAGAAACTAATACGGAAGGTAGTGCTCAGACGATAAGGTGATCACGTTAATGGTCAATCAGCAGAAGCTGAATCTATTCTAATTGATTGTTAACTCTGTCACTGCAGTCATGTAGCCACGTAATTAGTTTCTCTTGATCGTCACTAATTAAGCTGGTCAGTGTCATTTTGAAGCTGTTGCTCTGTCCTCCCGAGCATTTGCCTGTATATCTTCACATATCATAGATAGATAATAATTGTTATCAGCACAGGGTAAAATGTAGTCTAACGTCCCTTTGTTGTTTCCGCCTGCAGCCATCAGGCCGGCTGGTTTCCCTTCAACCTAGAGAATGAGCTCCTGCTGCCTGGAGACAGAGCCAATCAGGACGATCTGGAGGGAGAGCTGCAAAACCACGACTTACAAGAAATGGTAGGCGCCTCTCGTCCATCTCTGCTTTCTACCAAGAGCATTGCCCAGGGCTGATGGACTGCCGTTATCTGCAGAACAAGCTGTTCACTGACGTACCAGGCCAGGTTTCTACAGGATTCCTGACAGAAGGAAATTGGAGCTTAAAGGGAACTCTAAATAAAATACTTTATCTAAGTCTGAATTGGCCATCCACTGAGAGACAAGCTTTTGTTTAAGTTTATATGGCGCATGTCTCATTTCACAGTCAAATGTAACACACACACACACACAGTAGCGCTGCATGTTAGCTTCAAACACACAGTGTCTCACTCGCTTGTCCTCTTCCAACTTGACTCCACCCTGCACAGGAAGGAGTGGCTGACGACGGCTCGGACGACGACGGAGAGAGTGGAGAGGAGGGAGCAGAAGATCCAAACAGCGCCCCCCACGCGGGCTTCCTGTCCTCCACGTGGTCGTTCATCATCACCTTCTTCATGTCACTCATCCCGGAGGGGCCGCCAAACGCTGCTAACTGAACCACGAGCCACATTTCTGCGCAGGGTCACGCTCTTTCTTTAAGAGGAGGGCGAACCGGGTCCTGCCTGCTTAGGGAAGCTCTTTCTGTTGCAATGCAGTGTTATAGTTTCCCACTAGTCTACTTTACTACATATCTAAGACTTTGAGCCAAAACAGAAGTGACTGAGTAAAGCTGGAAAGAGAGAGCGGGTCATTTCATACTGAGGTTTTTGTTTCTTTGACAAAGACAAAAATCTCAAACTATCAAATGACAGTAACGTTAGTTTAACTGCTGTATACAAGGACTGCTAGTAATGCCTTGTAAACATAGTCAGAATAATAATAGTGTCTGCCAGTGCATTGTTTATGTAATTTATAAAATAAAGACAGCAGACACATTTCTAAAGAAAAACTTGTGTTTAACAACCTGAATCTCTATTTTTTTTCTTTGTAAGAAGCTGCAATATTTGTTGAAATAGTTTTTTTTTTTTTGTAATGGTGGTTGTATCCAAACAAGACGTTTTAAAAGGGCCACATTAGTCCAAAAGCTGAACTTCAGCCAACAACCCCGAATCATGTAGAGCGTGTGATAATTAACGTGAGTGATTTTTGGCCTGAGAGTTGATTTAAGAAAAAAAAAAAAAAAAAGAAATGTGCGTGTACACATTGCGTACCATGTTGAAGTGATGTTTGCTGACAGAAGTGTGATTTTTAACCAACGTGAAACGACGTACCACGGATTCTCCGAGCGGAGGGAGCGATCCTCCGCGCTGACCATATCAAACGGGCCACGGTCACGTGGCAGCGAGCAGGACAAAGAGACGCTTTCAAATGTCCCACTGTTGAGTGAAGCACTGCCACGCTTCAGAGTTCATGTCGGACAACATTGGAGTTTGTGAAAATGGCTGACGCTGTTACCTTTTAAAATGTTGTGTACCAGTAATAATATTCATGTTTATTAAAACTTCACTCATGGTAACGTGGTCATGTGGTTTTAGATAAGTAACCTGAAATAATGAGCAATGAAAGAGCCTCAGACAGGCTGATCAAATCATCATACGGTGCATTAGTACCATGACCTGTACCTGGAAACTTCCCATGCTGACGCAGTTCCCTATATATAATATAACATTCAAGCTGACTGACCGTGTTAGTCATCTTGTTACTCCCTCTTGACGTTCTTTGTCAAACTAAGGCCTCCCCATGTCCATGCAAGTGTTCATTATGTCGTGACATTCAGGACAGGCTATTTCTGATCCCTTCACCATTCACAGGCTGCTAGTGCACCACTTCTTCATTCACTCAGGATGCATTCATGGACTGTGTCATACTCTGTTTAAGCATTTAGAGGTTGGATTAGACATTATTTCTAATGAGGCTGTGGTCACATAAGGATAAAGATGAATTGATACTAATTATGTCCCTTGATCTAATGACTTAAAGGTAATGTTTAAAGGTCCCGCACATCACTGATTAGACTTCCGCTCGGGCTTAATTACAACGTTCCTGCCGCAACAGGTTCCAAACCAAACTGAAGGACGGTGATGTCACATCGCACAATCCGCACATGCCCACACGTTCCTGAAGAGGTCTAATGACTCAGATGCACCCTTGAATACACCGATGTGTGTGTGTGTGTCTGCCTGCGTCAACCATTCAGTCCACAGGGCGACTGAAAAGAAAAAAAAAAAAGCTCTATGTGAATCAAATGAAAATTCGTTCCAGCCAATCAAGGCAACACAGGAACTGACCGGAGACGATGTGTGTGCAGCAAATGATGCACATGAAGTGACATGTTTGTGGTCTGCAGGCAGAGCTCTGCTGCCACCTCCTGCCTGGAAAATGAAAACCACCTGCAGGCTTGTTGTAAAAGGGACCCCCCCTCCGTGTTCTGTCTATAATTTCACTGCTAACATTTGATTTCTGTATTTCTCATTAGTCACTGGCCATCACCTGATAATATAGATAATACAGATAATATCTGTGATGAGCTAAAATGCAGTAGGAGACACCGGCCTGGTTAACAAACAGACCTTAGGATTAAAAGCACTCAATGAAGACAATGCCCCTTGTGACAGTTATTACATATTATCATTAGATGATTATTATTGATGCGTTCATGTAAAAGCAGCGTCTCGCTGCTGTTGGTGGTTGAGGTGGAGCTTGGAGTAACTTATCTTGGAGTAACTAAAGTCAAATCATTGAGCCAGTGCAGTAAAAAGTCAAATATTTCTCTCTAAATTGTAGTGAGAGTAGTGTAAGAGTAAAAAAGTATGTGTGTGGGTGTGTGTGTGTAATATATATATATATATATATATACACACACACACACACACACACACACTTTAAGTACAGGACTTGAGCTAATATGGTTGAGCTTGAGTCAGTCTATGTGAGATGAGGGAAAGAAAGAATCAGGCAGGTTGACAGAAAGAAATGTTCAAACTGAGTCTTCCAGGCTCACTTTTTACTCCTACAGCACACCACCCGAGAACAAGACCACAACACCACGACAGGAGGAAGTCACCATGTATTCACTTTTATTGCTTTGCATCAATCGGCAATGACAGAGGAGTCACCGTTCAAGCTAACAACAGGCAGCAATGTGCTTCACTGATGTTTTGTGTCTGTACATCAGAACAATGCAGTTTTACTTAGTGATGTTGGAGTGGCGGTGGAGGATAAAATCTCCACCTTTTTGTTGTTGACAGTTTATCCACCTCTAAAACACACACACGCACATATATATATATATATATATTTATATTAAACTGATGTCATGTGAAAATAGGGTAATCTTCATCAAAATAAACATTATGACAGATGTTGATGTTCAGTTTATTGTGATGATTCACCTGAACTCTCATCTGTATATCAAACATCTGTGCCGGGAAGTAACTTGTAAAGTATTTGTGAATGAATTCAAATTTTAAGATTTTGTGTTTAGTCAATGTAAATTTGGCAAAAAGTCTCCGACTTCATCTTTGACCGTACAATAACTTGTCATTCAGTGATCAAAGAACAGTATCTTAACATAGATTACAGAGCTGTTATGTCGTGAGCAAATACTACAGCTGTGACAGCAGAGCACACACCAACAGAATCAGTATCCAGAGTTACACCTGCGGATGGAATATAAACCGAGGGCCACGACCTTCACACAGACGTGGGGTAACACTACGACATACAGAAGCCTCTGCAAATGAGCCGCGTACTGCTTCACTTCTGTAAAGTAACGATGGTCTGTCTTTGGCATTTGTGTGCCACCGCGTGCGTGTGTGTGTACACCTGTACATATGTTCTGAACACTTAAATTATCAGTACAAGACTTGCACATAAAGAGCTTCGACAAGGCACGTAAGCTATTGTCCGTACAGTCACTGTAGCTACACACAGACAGCTGATGAAACGGACACGAGAGAAAACAAAAAAAAAATCAGTTCACAAAGTCGTCTGAATATTAGCTAGGTTCGTGAGTCCATACGTCGCTCAGTATGGGATACTTATTGCTAAAACAGGACTGCACTTAGCAAAATAAGAACAACTTTATAGAATAGAATAGTTTTTTTACATTTACTGTAGAAATATTTTGCATAAAATGATTTTGCAATGCTTAACATACCAACACACGCACACACACATTACCAACAATAATACAGACAGTATAAAAACAGGTGCAGCTAACTGGGGTCACAAATAGTCTTCTTTATTTTGCACCTTACTATACTTTATGATTTACAGCATTTATTAAAATAGTTGTGATACCAGCGATGAAAGGAATACAGCTGACAGTTAATTATCACTGCCTGGTGACAAAAAATATCAAGTGACCACAGTCAGAAATCGTTCAAGATTCCTGAGTTGTTTAACTGACATTTGAACAACAGCTTTATAGATATGATGGGAGGAGACGTAACCTTTTTATTAATACACTATCATCCATTTTAGGTAAGAAACTATACTGGCAAAGTGCTTACTGTACAGTACAGACTTCATATGGCCTCTGAAGTAGGTATCCTATAATGTTACAAATGAAAAGAACACAGTACACATACATACATACAGACAGATATAATCATATTTCTATATCACATACAATATGAACAGTGAGGTTTACAGTGAAAACAACTGACCAACTTATGAGCAGCAATATCAATACTGAGTGTTCCCCTGCAGACAGCAGAGATGATTCATGAGCTAATTCGACAGAGATCTACGTAGGAGTAGTAGTGTGGCGTGGTAGTAGTATCTGAATCTACCTCTGTTTTGGTTTGCGTCATTTACTGTGGCAGACTAATTATGAAATATAATCAGCTGCCACTGACAGTACCTGAATGGCTTTAATCAAATGAGTTTTTGAAGCTGGTGTAGTCAGGTGAGAGGTCCGAATCCGACCTAAAAACACATGGAAACAAAAATGTACAGTACGGAGACCAGCTAAAACAATAAAAATAAAACTGAAATTAAAATATACAGTGGGTTAAAAGCTAAATTCAACTCGCACAGTCCAAAATCTCCACCAGTGAGGCCTGTTCCTTTGGCATCTGTGGTTTTAATGGTTGACAAATTGCTAGACCGAGAGTGAAACAGTGAGTGTCGGTGGGCAGTAACAGCGGAAATCTTTCATTCCTTGGAGAATGTGCTCTCTACAGTACGTCGTGGCAGCCATTTGGACATGTGCTGCACTCTTCAAGACTCGGGTGGAGTGGGACTCGCAGCCCCGGGGGAGCTCGCCTGCTGCCCTGAAGAAGGCAACACTGCGGGCAGGTTGTGCTGCTCCAGTTCTATGCCCCCTTTTGCCACTAAAACGGTGCCCGTCAGCGGGGTAAAGTGTTGTGCGGGAGGAGAAGGTGTCAGGAGCGTGGGGAGGGCCTCGCTTCATCACAGGAAGGTCTCGGCGGTGGAGCCCCCTCCTGGAGTGTCCGGGCTGACGTCGACTCTAACACAGGCCACCTTTTCCTGGCTGTCATACAGAGATGAAGAGACATGGTGAGGCCCTGTGCACACTGAGGGTGGTGCTGAGGGTGGAGCGCAAATGCAAATGTGAGACTGACGGCGCTCGAAGCAGATTTTACCACCTTGTCGATGATGGGGACTTATGTGAGGACTGTGTTAAAATATGCAGCTCATGAATGTGACAGTTCCGAATCAAATTTGTCAAGTCATGTTAAACTTTTCATGAATTTGCTTATAAAGTCAAACTAGTGTGATTAATCACATTTTGTAATTAATCCTGTCAACACTGAAATGAACAGCTTAATGTGCTAAAGCAGACAAGAGTGAAGTCAGATCTTTGCATGGATATTTTTAGAGTGTGATTCCCCCGACTGTATTTCTATGGACTTACACTGAAAACTGCTTCTTTAGTTTATATTTTTAAAATATTTAACTGATGTCATGGCCTCCAGGCAGCAGCACGCTTCAGTTCATTTAACAACAGTATGAAGATATTCTTGTTTCAAACCTGCTTGAGATGCATTGAACCCTGTCCTCTTTAACCCTCCACGTTATATTATCATATTAATGTGATGCAGTTGGGAGCAGTGGCTCTGGAGAACTCCAGGAGATGGCATAGCTACCTTCGACTACGCTTCACAGGTTGGGCACATGACTCTGCGCTCGAGTTCACTGCTTTCCACGCTGCGGTTTTGGCCATTTCATCAGAGATATTTACAACCAAGGGGTCAGAATCAGAACTACATGCCAAAATTCAAAACACACACACACACACACACACACAAACACAAAGAGAAAAGACAGGCATGTAGACATCAAATCAGCGGGAGAGATTCAGTGCAGGACAGATCAAACGAGCAGACACAAGCATGCAGATAAATCGGAGGTTAAAACAAAGTCACAGCACAAAATGGCTGACCGGACAGGCCACACGCAGTATGTTCATGTTAACATGTATCAACAAATGTGGGCCTTTTGCGTTAGAAGCAAAAGTTGTCATGAGTTGATTGCGTACACGTCAATTAGTCAGACAAAGATCTGATTGCTTCAACATGACAAACACTTTTTTTATTTTTAAATCACAGACATTTACCCTTCAAATTAAAACAACACGACACACAAAGCAGTGTGCTTTCAAGCCAGTGTTTCTGTTGTTTAAAGAGCCAAGGGCTGACAGTTTGGGCCATGCGCTAACTGTCTCAGTATCAGTGAGCAGAGTTAGAACACAGCCATGTGGGTCAGATGTTTTGCATCAGACACACAGCCCTGCTACCTCTTCTTCCATTGGGAGGCTTTGGGTCACTAGTCCTATTCTGTATGATCTGTTCAAGATGGACATAATAACACACAGCTGACTACTTGTGTCAATACCACCATTCCAAGTTGTACACGATTTATCAGAAAATAAATAGAATCATAGAAATGAGTATTTACTGTGAACTACATCCAAATAGTTTCTTCAAGTTCCCGTACTGTCAGGAAGTCGAATGTTCTGGGAGCTATTTACATTATAAGTGTAGTCCCTGAAGCATCTAAGCCAGGGCTGTCCAAACTGTTCCACAAAGGGTTTTGTTCCAACCAACCAAGAGCACACAGTTTGACCAATCAACTCTCTGAAGACTGAGACCAGTTAATTAAATGAGTCAAGTCTGGTGTGCTGCTGCTTGGTTGGAAAGAAAACCTGCAGCCACACCGGCCATTTGTGGAACAGTTTGACACCCCTGAGCTAAGCCATCGTGAAAATGTGATTTGTGTTGCCTCATAAAATATAATCAGAAAAGATGAGATTTGCTATGACACACAACTTAAAAATGGAATATACGTGTTGCCTTACACATTCCCGATAAAAAGCTGCTTTTCATCCTAGAACTGGGCTTAAAAGTGTGTGTCATGATGTCCACCACTCACCTCCCTGACAGTGTTTTCACTGGGATGTTGAGCAGGTTTGAGCCTTCATAGCCGACCTTCAGTCCTAGATCCTCCTCTTCTTCTTCCTGCAGTCTGGACTCTGCTTCCTGAGAGAAAACAGCATTGTCTGATTACAAAAACACCTCTGAGGCACCACGCTGAACCCAGTCAGTCAGATCTTCTTATTCATACCAGACTTTATTCTTTATGCAGCAGAGAGTCCATTTGTTATTTCTTTCAAATCTTACTCAAAAATATATTTTCAGAAAATGTTTTAGTGGCTATTATTGCATCACAAATATGTTTGAAATATGTTTGGCTCTTATATACTCAGTTAATCCGCTGCTGAAGTGCTCACATGACCTTAAAGCTTGGATGGATTTAAATTTTCTGAATTTAAAAAGACAGAAGTCATGCTCTTTGGCCCTTATATGTATACATGCATATTTTTATTTGTGCGGGCAGTGCTTTTTATTTATTTTATTTTATTTGATTGTTTTTTTTTTTATCTTCCTATTGTCTGCTTCATGTTTATTGCTTTTCTGTTGTGTTATCTATTTACTGTGTTTTATCTTGTTGTGCAGCACTTTGGAAACCTTGTGTTTGCTAAAAGTTGTGCTATATACAGGCATGTGAGAAAATTAGGACACCTCATTAAATAATCAGCTCTTTATTTAGAAATGGTTCACATACCAATATCCAGTCATGTTTATATGTATTTTTCAAAAAGAAAGTGATTTGATTGCAATTTAACAACAAAAATGAACATTGTTTGACAAATCCAAAAAAATAAAAAAAATAAAGTATGTATTTTAATGGAGGAAAAAGTTAGGACACCCTACCCCCTAATAGCTAGTGTTGCCCCCTTTGGCTGATATAACTTCAACGAGACGCTTTTTGTAGCCTTTTACCAGTCTCTGACATCGATCAGGAGAAAGTTTGGCCCACTCCTCAATGCAGAATTCTTTTAGCTGTGAGATGTTTGAGGGGTGTCTTGCATGTACAGCCCGTTTCAAGTCACCCCACAGCATTTCGATGGGATTAAGATCAGGGCTTTGACTTGGCCATTCCAGGACTCTCCACTTCTTCTTTTTTAGCCAGTCCTTGGTGGATTTGCTGGTATGCTTTGGGTCATTGTCTTGTTGCAGTATCCAGTTACGCTTCAGCTTTAATTTTTTGACAGATGGTTTCACATTTTCTTCAAGCACCCTCTGATACACAGTAGAATTCATGGTAGATTCTATGATGGTGAGCTGGCCAGGTCCTGCTGCAGCAAAGCAACCCCAAACCATGACACTGCCCCCTCCATGCTTTACAGTTGGTATGAGGTTCTTTTCTTGGAAGGCTGTATTTGGTTTACGCCAAACATGTCTTCTGTTCTGGTGTCCAAATAATTCAATTTTAGACTCATCTGTCCAAAGAACCTTATTCCAGAAGTCGTGGTCTTTGTCTATGTTCTCTCTGGCAAACTTCAGTCTGGCCTTGATGTTTTTTTTAGAGAGCAAAGGTTTCTTCCTTGCACACCTCCCATGCAAGTCACACTTGTGCAGTCTCTTTCTGATCGTAGAGTCATGCACTTTCACATCGACAGTTGCCAGAACCTGCTGTAATTCCCTTGATGACACTTTAGGATTTTTCAGGACCTCTTTGAGCATCTTGCGTTCTGCTCTGGGGGTAAACTTGCCCGGACGGCCAGATCTTGGCATGGTGGCAGTTGTTTTAAATGTCCTCCACTTGTAAATAATTTTGCGAATGGTGGAATGGCTGATGTTAAATTCTTTTGAAATCTTTTTAAATCCTTTACCAGACTCGTAAGCGGCCACAATCTTCTTTCTGAGGGCATCAGGAAGCTCTTTAGACCTCACCATGGCGCTCACCTCAACATCTCAACTGTCAGGGCCACACCAAACTAAATCTGAGGTTTAAATAGGGCAAGGCTCCATTCAAATGCTGGGTAACGATGTACTAATCATGTGCACCTGACGTGATGCACCTGTTTGGGATTTTCAACATTTTAAGAGGGATAATATAGGGGGTGTCCTAATTTATTCCTCACCAGAAATTGCATTATTTTTTAATTAAATTTTACAGAAAGTTTTAAAAAGGCTTTTCTTATTTTTTTATTGTTTAGTTATATTACTTGGATCCCTGAGTTTAATTAAAATTGACATTAACTACCCATATGTCCAAATATATTTTAAAATACACAGGATTTCATAAGATGTCCTAATTTTTTCACATGCCTGTAAATGAAGCGGACTGGACTGGATTGGATCTCTGCCGTCTGGCCATTTCTTTTTTCACCGAACATCCACTGTTGATACACAATCACTTTAATTTGAGCATTATCACACTGACTTGAAATCTGACTCACCGCACTGAGAATGATACGATTTGTGAGGCATCTTTGTTTACTGTGACTCAGACAGAGAGGAATGGAGCAGTTTGATGCCTTTTGTATTGTTTGTGTGCATGTGTGTGTTTTTGTCTTGTATCTTGTGTATTTTTGAACAGACTGCTCTAGCACTAAATACAAAACTAATCAGAGAACTATTGTTTGAATTTGTGAACAGCCTCAGCTGCGATTTCCTCCAATTTGAACATGTAAGTGTCTCTTTCCTTCTTAGTACAAAAAAACATTTCACATGAGATGGCTGCTGTAATTACAGTCTGACTTGCGTCTGTCATTTCACTACAACAAAATCTCAAAAGAAGCAGTTTTGTACAGAATGCAATGAGTCTTACCAGCTTTTCTCGGGCTTTCTTTTTCTTGTCATCCTCCTTCTTCTTCTTGCTCTCTGGTATCAAGTCATCCAACCAGCTCAGCTCTCTCTTGGTGAAGAAAAAGTCGAGAAGCTTTCGGATAAAGACCAGCGCCAGAACCTGCAGACAGACACACACACACACAAACACACACACAAGGAGCCTATTATCACAGACGTAACATCACGAAACAGAATCAAAACATAAACAGAATGAAAACACATGCATTACAAGATATTTCACATCTTTTTCATCACCACAATGAATTTAATTGTGCATTGTGGCGATATTAGAAAACTGTGCTTAATCCTCTTTGAGCTGAACTGCACCCGTGTTGTGACAATTATCTAAATGTGTGTCTGGAACGTTTCCTGCAGATTTGACGTGACAAAACGTGCGACAGTCTTTGATCTGAGGTCAGTACCATCATGGGAAACACAACAGCTGCTGCAGAGGCCTTGATAACCCACAGCAGCACCAAACAGGTGAGCTGCACCAGGGTGAAGATGTGGACCTTCCACAGCGGCACGTAGCGCAGATAGATGAGATCGGGCTGGTGCTTGGCGGGCATGCCGAACAACTTGATTCTGTCAAAGAACTGCAGAGAAAATAAAAGGGAAGATAAGAAATGCAAATAAAAATGGCCGTGAAGACACATGTACAGACATTTAACACGAGCCTTTGAGAATTATCAATTGTGATCAAAGGTTTGGAACTTATCTCTACTTTGCTCGACAGCTTGTGACTTCAAAATAAAAAGGGCATGCTATCTTCAAAGAGCGGCAGAGTAGAGTCTTACTTGAATGCCTTTGAGGGAGGAGACACCCATGTAGAGAAAGACTCCGTACAGGACTGGCATAGGAATGAACTGTAAGGAGCAGGAGAGAAGAGAGTATAACAACAGTATAAATAAACTTAGAGTTCAGGAAAACATTTGCTTTAATGAACTTTTCCTTTAAGCTGATTTTAAATGTGAAGCCACTCTCGTGCTTCCTGTGTCTCACCTTGAGGACTGACGTCATGAAGACAGAGCAACCCATGAGGACAAAGATCATGAATCCAGTCACCCGCTGCTCCCGGATGCCCAGGAACTTGGGCTGCTCTCCCGGGGCGGAGCAGCCGGACTCCACCTTCAAGCTGTTAACGTGGGAGATGGAGAGGACGGTCGCAGCCACGAACCACGGCAGCCCCATGATGGAACACACACCCAGCATGATCGCCACTACCAGCAAGTCCAGGTGATAGCCACAACCTTTCTGTAAGATACACAGGCAGACAAGAGACAGTAAGTAAGTTTGAGAGAGCCAGCCAAGAAGTAATGAGAAAGAAAAATTCAGGATCATCTTTGGTTAATTTCATAATTGGCATTCACTGCGAATCTTTGACTCATGTATTTTGAATTATCAAGGTGAAGTGAATTTATTTTAAAAATATGAGCAGTGCAGAATGAAAAGACATTGAAGCTGAAGTACAGCACAGCAGAACAGACGAGAGAATATGTTAGCTTCAACCATAATTAAGGATGGCAGAAAGGGAGAGAGATGACTGATGAGAGCAACGAGGAACAGAGAGCTGAAAAAAGAGCAAAGAAGTGAGTGTTCAGATAGAAATGAGAGGAAGCTGGAGGCGCACAAGTTAGGAGGAAATAAATAATAAAAACCAAACAGACACTAAGAAATTCTTTAGTCTAAGAATGTATCTATAATGTTTTAAAAAACAAAACCATGCTAGTCTGACTGAATTAAACATGGTCATATATACGATATTAACAATGCAATCAGACCTGCCTGAAAAAACAACAATACTATATAACTTTATGTAACTGTATACTTAAATTAAGGGTGTTACATCACAATACTGATGAGACTAAAAATTAAATATTGATATTGTATTAATAATACACAACGTGTATAATAATATAATAATAATCCAGCACCTCGTAAAAGCTCCACTGTGTTGGGTTTACGGAGCTCTATTCACAGAAAATGACTGACGATGATGAATCATTTCTGTTTGCTAGCTGCTAAAAACAGAGAAACCACTCCATAAAAGTCATTAAGTTGAGATAATATATTAATATAATAATTATAATATCAAATAAATTTGGCCACAACGTATCATGACAGCCCTACCAGACATCTTTTTCTCTGTGATATTGAAGAAACACACCAGCAGGAGGCCCATTCTGATCCTGCAGATCACTTTTAAACTTGAACTTCTACAGTACATTTGGTATATTATACATTTAAAATAGGACTTTATTATATTTAGAATGATATAGAATTTTTTTGTGATCTTTGGATGATTTGTCTTCTTAGCTGCACAGCTTTACTTGCACTGCTGGACATTAAAGAAGATTAAAGACACCACAGGCAAAAAATAGAAAAGACATCAAGGATACTATAACACCCCCCATAGGCACACGGGCAGGCCTGACCTTGAGCTTGTGCTCCTTGCGGTTGATGATGACTGCTGTGATCTGCTGGTCCATGAAGATGAGGATGGTGCAAAGCAGGGCAGGAAGTGCCGCCACCAGCAGCGTCCACCAGGGATTTTCTCCTAGCGGGTCCATCAGCCAGCCTCGATTCTTTGAAGTCGGCTGCAGGGGAAAAGCAGGGATGGTCTACTTTAACATGTCAGGCATAGAAAGACTTGAGAATATTTAATGATATGATGATGTGAAAATGAACTCCTACATTTAGACGTTGCTTACAAATGAATAAGAGAAGATGTAATTATTTTGATGTCACCTTGCCGTGTGAACATTCATCCATAGAGAGCGGACGTGTTGGATTACCTACCTCAAAGCGATCAGGGACATTGAGTTTGGGGGAGGGGATCCCCATCAGATAGTCCACCGCCACCATGATCATGATGGTTATAAACACAGCGAAATCACTGATGGTGGATCGGACCTACGAAACACAGTTATTGATTTATTTAGGAATGGCAGTTGAGCATGATTGCTATTTTCTGCTGTCACTCACACACACACAGAGCTTCATTATTAAGCTTATCAAACACAAGCACAGTCTTCAACTTCAAGTTCAAGGTCGGAGATCCACCACAGTAATAACTACATTTGTGTCAACAGAAAAAGCAGAACAATTCAGGCAATAGCAGCACCTGCCTACACAGAACACCAAGTGATGACAGACAGCAGGTACTGTGTGGGCGGATGCAAGAAGATCTTTTCTTTACCTACATGAGTCTGCTCCTGCATATTAATGACTGACACAATGTAAACATTTACATAGCGCACGTAGCTTTTAGCTCGATCTTTGCACTATAGAGTTCGCAGAGGTGCAGAAAAATCACCCTGTGCAGATGTGAATGATTTGATATTTATATTTTAATCTGTAAAATGAAGTGTTACTGTACTTTGTGTTATTAAGACATTAAGACATGTTTGTGCAGTAGTAGTACAGTAGTATAACAAATATAATGAATATTTCACCTTGGTGGGAAAATATCTCTCTGTCTTGAACTGCTTGAGGAAGGAGGAGAGGAAGAAGGTGGTGAAGAAGAGGATGATGGACCAGAAGAGAACATCTGGAATATAGGGACCATGATGGCTGCAGGCAGGACCCAGAAACTCCCCTTCGAGTTTCTTACACATCTAGAGAAAAATGAGTATGAGGTTAGTAGTGTCTTTGAGAAGCTCTTCCAGTAATGAGTAATGAGTACTCCAGTAGTACTGGTATCAGGTGTTTTGGCCTGGTCCTGGTTAAAGCAGCGATATGTTGAGTTGATTTTAGAGGAAGAATGTATGGCTGACCGATGATGTCTGTTTGCTGAACACATCCTACACGTGTGTAGGATGTGTTCAGCACGCTGGAGATCGCTGGGTGCTGCTCTCACCGAAACATTGAGGCTGCTCCAGGAGATGGAGTCAGGGCTGTATCCCGTCTGGTTCCACACCTGCACGAGCTTATCAGAGGCATTGGTTGGAGGAGAGCACTGACACCTGAGGAGAAAAGAACAAATGCTCAGCAAAGTCGGTATGTAAGGAGAAAAAGAGCTGGTTCATTTTAAAGTGAATTCAAAGCACAGGATGCAGTGAAACTACGAGCATCACTTGTTTTTAAATATGTTATTGTACAACGGGGTAATTTTCATTTCAGCTCTGGGAAAGACGTACTGGGAACACATCAGACCACTACAATTACAATATTCAGCAACAAGAGCCGTGTGTTCTTAACAGGGTGCTATTTATGTCCACAATACACAACTTTATGTAACCCTTTGGCACCCTGATCGGAAAACTGTGTTATAAGAGGAATATGTTTGCTCCAATTCTGACAGTAGTGCCCATTACCTTTTTAAGAAATCTGCTCAAAATAAAACATTTGTGTTGTCAATGAAGGATGATTTATTACAAAATGAATAAATATTCACACTCTAACTAGAATCATTCCTGAAGTCACACGGAAACAGAAGATTCTTGGTTTCAGAGATGATTCATTTTGGCTCATGGTTGGCGTCTCAAAAAGAAAATATTTTTTGTAACGTCTGACTAAAAGGAGACAAATGACCTGTTTAAAGTGCAAACAGGATTTCTGGGTTTGTTCCAGAGCACCGGGTAGCTGACGTGGTTGTTGCTCGACAAAATGACAGCTCTGTTTTAAGTTACTAGACAACTACTTCATTTGCAATGGCTGAGTTCATAACACCCTTGATGTGCAACAACAACAGTGCCTTGTTTCTTCACAGTAAAAACTCCCACTTACTTCTAATGCAGCATTACATGAGCACAGGCAGTGATTGGAACAACTAATATGACCTGAACAAAAATACTCACGAATACAGAGTAAGGTTGTCCAGGTTATTGTGCGTGTTGACGGGGTAGTGTTCTCCCAGGTGAAAGAGCTTCTCCAGAGCCTCGTAGATGAAGATGATGCAGATGAGTGCAGCGAAGGCCTCCTCTGTAAAACGGGTGATGTAGCAGACAAGGGAGCTAGCATCTGTGGCCACTAGGACCACACACAGGAAGGCCGTCCACAGGCCGATGCTGGTCCGCAGTGACAGGTAGGAGAGGCTGTAGTCACTGGGAAAGAGAACAGTGACGTGGAGGAGGATGGATATAGCTTCTGGCATATAATGACTGTGGGTGCTACATATCGGCGGTGGTTGAGATCAGCCCCCCCCATCCCTTCAGTCTGAAGTACTTTTAGTATCAATGATAAACTGCTATATATACATGTAATGTATTATTTTTAAACTTGCATGAACTTACTTGCAAAATTTGAAGAGGATCTTCTCAAACACTAAAACGGGGCCTGTGCTGCCAAGAATAGTGAGGGGCTGGCCTGCAAAGAGGGAGTATGCCACTCCCGTCAGTGAGGCCCCAAATAGAGACTCTATGGCACTCTGTAGACACACAGAGGAGAGGGAAGGAGTGAGGGCGGGTAGAGGAGGCCAAACCACACGAAGGAGGGTAGAGAGGGAAAGGCTGAAGGAAAAAAAGCGAGGTGAAGAGGAGACCCCCGACAGGAAAACAGAGAGTTTTGATTAAACAGACATTCTGGGCTGCGTCTGAGAGGCTAGATAAACTGTTCAAATGTTTCCACTCCACTGACTTGTCTGAAAGGCATATCTCTGCTCAGCCCCCGCCTGCTAAGTTTACTTAGACTCATCACACACACCAGCACACAGACTGTGCCTATGTCGACAGTCTCCTGTCCTAGAAAGGACATCTAGCTATAAAGGAGAGAGAGGCAAACAGAGGCAGAGTGATAAAGAGAGGGACAACGTATAGAATAGCTTGCAGTGTGATAACAGAGTAGAGCACGGGAGGCTGAATGATCAGCAGATCTTATCGTGGACAGTGAAGAAAGACCTCACAGTCAAAGATCCACACAGTGGAGAAGTGGGAGAAAGATTATGGTGACGTTTCTTGCCACACTAAATCACCTGCTTAAAAAAGGAGATGAAATGAAATGAATGATGTGGCACTGACTGTAGAGGAGCAGGGTTAGGGGTTTGATTGCTGACTTTTAAGTGCCAAGCTTTCAGACGACTCACTATGTTGCCTTTTGTTGCCTCCCCAAGCAGACCTCCGAATGTAATGACAGGGGACATGCAGGCACAGTAGAGGAACAGGATGGAGGCCAGACACTGCAGACTGAAGGAGTCCCTGATGTCGCTCCAGTAGAATGGAAACTTCCGCTTGACATCCAGGATCAGACCTCCGAATATCCTGCAAGAGGAAGGTAGTTTGAATTTTCAAGTAACATGATATGTGTGACGACCCCTCTGCTCCACTAGGTGTCCTTGTCTGGCTTGCTTGTTCCAGCCTGGTGACAATATGTATCCATGACACTATACCAGACCTAACATATTGAATTTTGCTCTACTCTGTATTTTCCTTTGAGAAAGAGTTTGCAGCTTTTGTTGTCCTGCAGCTGTGACCTGTTACAAAGCTCAGCCGTGAATAACTGTTAGTTTCATCATATCATCAATTTCATCATTCTTTGTTTCTAGTCATGAGAACTTCTTGTGAGGAGTTTTTGTTGACAACCTCATGGCTAAAATAAGGGGCAGATTTCTTAGAAGTCTTCTGAGAGATGACTGAACTTCTCCCTGGTCACGCCGGGTGCAGGGCAGGATCTGTAGAAAATGAATGTTACGTTTCATTCACTCTTTGTCAAACTCTGAACCAATTGGTGTGTAAGAATGATGATTTTCCAGCGGAAACACTTACTCATTCACCATTATTCCAGCTGAAACACAAATATGAAGGAAAACTCATTATTAATTTTCCTTCATATTTGTCTTTCCCTGGAGATTTCCTCCACAAGAGTTCTCCGTCTCTCTCCCTCTTCCATCGCTGTTGTTTTTGCTTGTTTTGTTTTGTAGTGCAGACATTCACAGACATCCACACATGCTTACATTACTGACTTCCATGTTGTTTTCTGTCTTTTATTATTACTTTGTAAATAAATATGCTTGCTTGCATCTTGTAGACTCGTCTGGTCTTCCATCTTGGTTGCAGTCTAAGAGCTGAGCTGTGGTACATGGTTACTTTGAAATGATTAATAATACATCAGTGAGTTACTTAAGGGGAATGGGAAGAGTTGAGTGAACACATCCAATTTAGTGTTACATAAACTTTACTAACATGCAGTTTTTTTGTCTTTTAATTTGTCTTTCAATTAAAATGCAACAGAGGTACAGCTAATTGTGGGTAAATGGCTGAAAAGATTTCTTATTTTTAATCACATACTTCATAATCATTAAAGTCTCACAACACTCAGTTCCCAGTCTTATTATGTCTTCATCTAACAGAATCCTCCTGCTAAGTGCTTTTTAATCTAAGGTGATTAAACCTGTAATTTTGCAATATTGGTTATTACCTCTGTACTGAAGTCATCTTTATTCAGTTAACTGGAAAGAATTGCTTTTATTTGTTGTTGTTGTTAGCCTAAACACTGGCTGTGTTAGTGCTGAAGTAGTGTAATGAGCTTGGAGTGTGTATCTTTATAATATTCAAACACAAAACCTAGATGGCACTGTGAACTTGCTCCCAATTATTTTAACTGGAGCAGAACTTGTCTTCATACATTGTTTAGAATGACTGGCTGCTCACCGAGCTGTCTTCACTTTGCCTTTGTTGCCTTTGAGGGATTCAATTTCTCACTTTGTATATCTTCTTTTCTTTTCTCTGACACCTGTCCAATTCCTCTGCTGTGAGGTCTCCTTTCATTTTCGTTTCTCCCACACCTCTGGAATAACCTCTACTGCCTGCCTCCACAACCCCTGCTGTCTCTCCTGTACGACCCGTGCTTCTGAACGCTTTCTTTGCATTAGCTTCTTGCACTTCCATACCCTCCTCTGTCCCCCAGCCGCTCCCTCGTAGCATGAGCCTTTTATAGTAGCAGTGAAAAGGAGGGTGAATCTGTAAATAATACAGTGCCTCACAGCTGATGTGTATATGTGCAGAGAGAGAGAGTGTGTGTATCTCTGTGAGCCTTCAAATAAACACATTCTCCTCGCTGTGGCTCGGGCTCTAGAGACCCAGCATGAGTTATCCATAAATGTCAGCAGCTGAGGTTCACAGTGTACAGCAGAAATGTGTCCGCTAAAACAGGTATTAGGATTTTATTTCAAAGTGTAGTCTACCTGACACGTGAGGAACATCAGATTATTTATTAGCAAGGAAATCCTCGCCACGGATAACCTGAAGAGGATAAAATGAGGTCCTTGTTGCTCAGATGAGTTTTCTCCTGCGTTTCTTGTTAACAAGAGGCACTTGTCTCAACGTAATCAATGTGATATATTAAACATGCCTGCTTGTACTAATGAAGCTGTTAATTTGATTAGGACACACTTTAATTATCAAATATGTCTCTGTCAACACATTTACTAACGCAAGTGATATCAATATAGATTCCTGGAGGAAGTACATGTGCTGAACTCACCTCCCGGTTCTCTGCAGCTCAGGCCCTACGTGATGGTCGTCCTCCTTTTCCAGCTCTCCAGCTGGAGACGCGGTACCATTTGGCTGAGACGGTCTCTTCCTCTTCATCTGCAGGTCAAAGGACATTTAAACATAATATAGTTGTATGTGTTTCCATTCCTTTGGTGCCATGATGCTTTGCAGCCATGAGGGGGCACTCTCACTGTGATTATGGTAGTACACAAAACACACATTAAAGCTTCTTGGAGACCGTATGCAGGACCAGACATATACAATGCGTGAGGTCTGGTTAAAGTTTAAACCAGGGTTATTCACCATGTACACATCTCTGACACAGAGAAGCACTAACCTGAGATGGGACATTCTTGGGGGGCTCAATCCGGATTGTGGGGTCCCATTCTCCAGGAGGCAGTACAGTCACCTGATCAAGGAACTCATCAATCCCCGAGAGGAGATCTGTTCGGTCCTTGGCCTTGTATGCCACATCATGGAAGATCTGTATAATGAATATTATTGGGAGTTATTAAATGTCTCTGCAATTTGATGTTGAAACTGTTCACAGCAGGGTCAAAAATTCATCTTATGTTCAAGGAGAGGGCAGTGCTTCAGATGGATCACCAGCACAGCATGCATGTTAAATCCAAACTAAACCAGTTCATGTTTTGATGTAGCGTAGTATAACTGGGACATGTCAAAGCTCTTTTTTCCTCTCACCTCATCCGTCATTAGTGTAGCCATGGATCTGCCAATCTCATGGTACTGAGGCCCTTTGCCATGAGGACCCAGTAGCAGGAAAAGAAACCTTTGAACAAGACAAATACTCATGAATATAAGACTGACCTCACTGAACTGAATTCACTTCAGCTGACTCCTGAGAGAGTTTTCTTGTAAACAGTTAAATCAACATTCATTGCCGCATTGTGTATGCCCTTGAGGGCTAATAAACATGCCGAAGGCATGACCTCATAAAAATGTGCATTTTTCAAATATTTGTATACACACATTGTTTATATATGTTCCTGCCTTTCCTGACACATTTCTATGTTTCTGTCATTGCTGATGACTGAAATAGAGTGAAACCATTAGCAAGAATGTGTATTGCAATTTTTTTCTTACATTTTTCTTCTTAACGTGCCACACTATATTCTGAATATTACATTTGTACGTATAAAAGAAACCCCATCATTTTTTAAGCCACTACTTTGATATATAATGTGTAATGAAGCTTAGAGCTTCACAGAACTTGCGTGGCTACAGACTGTTAGTCTGAATTGATTACAGACTTGCAAAACAGGGTCGTTGACACGAACTACAATGAAAGCCACAGTGAATATTAGTCCCATGTGAATAGGCCTTTTGCTTTCAATTGCTGCCAGATAATAACTTGTCAGAGTTGATGACCTTTATTGAATATAAAATGTTTGGAAGTAGTGTCTTTATCGTGATGAGATTCAATTCCCATTGATACCTCGTGGGCACAGGCACCTCTGTGAGGCCTGTGATAAGGACTGCAGGGGACAGTCGTACAAAGGCAATTATGGGCTTCTCCAGGAAGTCCACTTCTCCCACTAGTACGTTGGAAGCCTCGGCACCTGGAGGAATCTTTTTCATGAAATTCATGTCCACCTGAAACCAATGGAACCAATGAAAAAAAGATCAGAAATACAGATGAGTGCTAATATTAAACAGGTAGAAAACAGAGGCAAAGAGGAGGAAAGTGCAAGAAAGAATCAGGGACTAGTTTACTAGGACACACGTGCAGACAGAGATGAAGAAGTAAAGTGTATGAAAGAGATGGTAGCAGGTCGTTTGGATGCTATGATAACCAGTGAAAGCTACATAAACTACGAGGTACTGAGCAAAGAATGTCTGTTGCTGTGAAGCATTTCATCATGTACCTGAGTACATATTCCTTATAGGTAATGATCAATACAGCTCTGAAAATAGTTTCTTTGTCCTCAAGCAGAAAAGACTGTGCCTCCATCCCTCTTTTGTATCCTATGACTCATATAAACACTGCACCTTAGGTTTTGGCAGTCATAATGGATGGTTTTATAATGATAACTACTAATGGCGGCCTGCCATTTTATTTATTGGATGAGTACAGTAAGTACAAAATGGTAGGAATGAATGAAGGCCATGCGAGGGAGGAATTCTCAGAACTGAGCACAGTTACATAACTTCATGAAACTTTTACTTTTGAGATCACGTAGTCCTCCAGAGGTGGAAAAATGACTGAATGGACTTCTTACTAAGCCCAGAACAAGAGGGCTGATGGGTAATGTGATGGTGGCTCTCATTCAGGTGGTTTTCAACACAGACGGCTGAAATGTCTGTGGAAATCCAGTAACACTGATGAACTCATGGGCCCTTCCACCATGATGGACTGTTTCTGTGCTCAGTACTGTGGTTAGGTTACCTTGCTGAAGTCGACACTGCTGCTTTCTCTACTGACCCCTACTTTGGACGGCCTTCTTTCCACAGCCTTGTTGCCGTCCAGGTTGTTTGGGACAGAGTTCGGAGACACCAGTGGTCCTGGGAGGGACAGGGGGGAGAGGATGGGCAGGGGAAATGAAGCAGTGATGGAAACCATGTAAGTACTTAGGAAGCAAAGACTGGTCGAGAATAGCAATGTGCCATGAAATGCTGTTAAAGTAGCATTATTAAATGCTACTTGTCTTTCTTTTTTCTCTATACTTTAAAAGAGAATACATGAAAAAATAACCAAGTATTTTTATCTGCGACAGACTGCTACTTCGTGGCAACGAGAGGCAATTTCACTTAAGTTTTTTTTTCTACTCATTTTTGCTCAGAGGTGAGCTCTTGGCAAACCAACCTGACTCAAAATCACAAAGTCACACTTCTGCCAACACAGGTCTAAAATGATTACAATACAACAGAAAGACAACTGAGCTGAGAATATAATAACTGAAATGTTTAACAGTTGGATTTGCTACATGTGGCGATTTGGTATAGAGCTGCAACACAGGGGTGTCTCTCTACAGGGAAGACTTTCAGGATTTTACAGCACTGTTGCTGGTTACTCCTCGTGTGTTGAGCTCATTACTCTGGGGTTTAAATCAGTCTTGCTTAGCTTGAATTCATGTCAGCTTTGAGCTGATGAATGGATGTGCTTGATATCCCTGACACTTCACCTTCCTCAGACTTCAGCACCTTCGGGTGTTGAAGCCCTGGTATTTCTGTGCATAATTGACTCCGCACTTCAACATTGTTTATGTGATTTGAGCCATACCAGATACAGGAAACGCTAGCACTTGTGGTGACATGGGAGTGGGAGATGAAATGAGGGAGGAATGTGGTTGAATCAAAGGATAGCATTATGCATACTATCCTCTGAAATCATAAAGCAGCGCTTCTTTTACCAGGTTTTTTTTCTCATCCATGTCAACACAATTTTTATTACACTGTCAGGCCAACGTCAAACAAAATACATGGCTTAAGCCATGTGCTACATTCTTGTCTACAACAGTCCAACTCCAAATCAAATTCTTTTCTATCAGTGTGTAGTAGAGCCAGTGTCCATACCCTTGAACTGTACCCTGGAGTAACCCCCAGTAGACTCAGGGTAGTACAGGAGCATGATTGCTCACATACCCGACAAAGCCTCTCGGAATAAGGGAGGGATTAGCTTATGTTGCAGCCGCCAACACACTTCATTCAGGAAGACTAAGCTCTGGAATGCTCCCCCAAACAAGTCTTTTTAACAGTGGCGTCACAACGCTATCTCATTCATATGCTAAAGAGTCACATAAATAACTGAAATTTCACAGATCTTCTGGTTTATGTGGAACACTGGGACTTCACTGATAAAAAGAAGATTGATTTCTATTTTCTGTACTGATGTACTGAGCTTGTTCTAGTGCTGGTAAGCTGCAGTTCTGTCTAGTATTTACATTACAATTGTGCTATACAAAGAGATTACAAGCAGACATATACATACGTAAGTTAGCATGAGGCTAGCTGGGACCTTTTGAAATGTCATCTGGTTCATAAAACACTCCAATGGTAGCCCAACTGAAGCTAAATGACAAGAAGAAATGTCTTAAGCATTCTCTCTTAAGCAGGGCCTAGAAAACTGTGAAACCTGTGTGAGTGTACCAGTGACTTCCTGCATGCCCTGTGTGCAGGTATTTTACCCATGACTTCATACTGCATGGGTATATAAATAGTCTGCAGAAAACTCAATACCATTACAGTACAAGTCTAAAAAACAGCAACATCTATATGAGTGCATTGTAACTATAATTATTTCCTTATTAATGTGTGAGCCAGGCCAATACTGGCATCCTGACAGTTTACTCTAAATGACACATTTTACACTCTAATACTGTCTCTCCGTTCAATACATGCTTAGATGATTAGCTATTTTAAAGCAACGCTGTACTGCAGTGCAGTCTCTACAAGTGGCAGGGTTATTAAACCGTAGTGATGCAGGCTTGAAAACCCCTTTAGAATAATAACCCACACACTGATGTCAAGACACTTGCTTCTTGGAAAATACTGTATATTTTCCTAGAAGGGGGTACAATTACAGAAGCTCGTCAGCTATAATAAGACCCCAACCTTTCAGATTCAGTTCCCACCAAGTGATAGCTGGTTCTAATGACCCATACTTTGAAATGGAGCCATTCCCAGAGTGAGACAAACACAGACGCACACACTCATACGCACACACAGTCTAATAATAAACTGACAAGGCTTGGTTTGGGAAGAACAAAAAGTCACAGTAGGCACCAATATGATAGTACATGGAGTACCAAACCACCCACCCAGTGGTCTCAAGCTTAAATTTAGCCATGCTGCTGGCACATGTTGCCCTCTCTTCATCGGTAAAAGAATGTTTATACTTCGGGATTGATGAGGAGGAAGAGCATGGGTGCCAAGTGATGCAATGGGAAAAGCACAAGTTGCAAAATGTGGAGGTCACCCGGGGATAAAACACATAGCTGAAGGATTTAGGAGGAATTATGTCATAATTCTACGTCATACACCATAACAAAAACATCTCCAAGATCTGTTTTAGAGACCAAGACTTTTTTTTAACAGAGTGATTGGTATCAGTGATTCATAGTCTAAAACAGTTTCATCATTTTTTAAAAAAATAAATTGTGCTCTGAATATGCAACCTGTCCAAAGCGCACTGCTTAGACAGAAGGATATTTCATAATGCAATGTTGTGAGTGAAGAGCAGAGCACCATGAAAAATAAACAGCAGGGAGGGGGGCAGCTATGTGACATTTTATAGGTGTATGATATTACACCTCAGTGAGCATTTAAATGTCCATATTGTGTTCATCAAATACTGTATATAGAGATGTTCTGCAGATCTGTCCATATTGTTTGTTGCGACAGATCCATAATACTGACACTTGACATTTGGCCTTTCTTAAGGTTAGGTTTTATGCTGTGCAAATGTATTGTGGCTGTCTTCTTCATACAATAAGAGCAGCAGATCAGTATGATCAGTGGACAAAGTAAAAAAAAAAAAAAAAAACACCTTCACAGGTCTTACATGAAACGCCTCAACGTGAGATGGGGTGAGTTACTAAACGTCACTATGACACATCATAGAACACATGATGCAGAATGGGACAAACACAGACAAAACATTTTGAAAGGCAGCCATTAAAACCACAATGAAGGCGGTGTGAGGGGACACAGGGCCAAGCAAGGCATAGACGCTGAGGGATGATTTGAAAATGTGTAAGGAGACAGAGAGGAAGAGTTTGAATGGCCAAAAGAAGTATAGAAACTAAGGTAAAAAAAGGGGAGATATTAGTAGAAAAGGGTTAGTGGAATAGATAGAAAGGAGAGAATAGAGAAGGGAGAGAAGCCAGAATCATGAGGCAGAGAAGAGAGTAGTGTCAAAAACGTTGTGGATAAATACAGTGGAAAAAGCATCTTAGCGAGTGAGCCTTGCTGTGGGTTACTGATGAGATGGCCGCAGGGTTGGAGGGTTGGTAGTTAACAGGGAGCAGAGCTTTCATGCTAGTGCTAGTGTTCTCTGTTCAAGCCGTGACTCACACTGGCAGGCTACACAGATATTTGCCTTCTAAGGGCAGCAGCTCGAGGCCCTGGGATGCCGAGGATGCTCGCCGCCTGAGCTGTGGCGATGGAGCGTCTTCTTCTTCTGTGGAGTTTGGTGGATCGTCATCCTCAGGAGGCGATACCACCACCTCAGGGATGCCTTGAGGACCAAGGCCTACGCCATGGGTGCGGGGTGGACTTTGGGAGGATGACCGATGGAAAGCGGGGCTATTTTGAGGGGTGCTGAGGAACGAGGGGCCTGTGGAAGGCCCACTGTTGGAAGAAGAAGAGGGCAGGAGATGGTTGAGCAGGATGGAGACTCTGGACTCTCGTCTCTGGGAGAGGTTGGAGACAGAGGAGGCTGCCCCTGGCTTGTGGAGAGAGAGACGTGAAGAGGACAGGCCCTCTCCTATTAGAGGAGACAAAGGCAAAAAAGGGGAGAAGGGAGACAGAAAAAGGAAAAGGAGGAGGAAAAGGAATAAGGGATGGAGCAGAGAAGAAAAACATATGAAGTAGGAGTACATCACAGAGATGGTATTTGGAGGAGACGCAGCCAGAAAGGGGTGGGCAGCAAGAGCGTGGCAGAGGTGTCGTTAGAGAGATCTGTGTTTACATAGACGTGAGCGGAAAGCATGGTTGTGTGCAGAAGAACGATTCAGTGAGGCATGTAGGAGGGTCCGCAAGGGCCAAACAACTTGTCACATTCAACACCAAACAAACCAATCACACAACAGGACTGAGGTAAGGCAAAACTCTGAGTTCAGAGAGGCTCGCATGCAGGAGAGGATGAGTTAGCACGATGTGCACTGTAAGCAATTATGCACTCTACCACAACATACCAGTCATAAATCCTACGCGGTACATACTCTTTTGGCACAGGACGTCGGCTACATCTTTCACACTACGACTACTACCATCGGCAACCATCGATATGACAAATATACTTCGTCTTTCACATTTGCATTTGAGGTTTAATGATATGAAAATGCAAGCCCAACAAGAACCACAAGCACAAAGGGAAAACGTGATAATTCTTTCATTCCTAAAACCTCAGGCTGGCACCCAAGATCTTAAAATGCACACCATACATTAACACCACTGTGGGCATGCCCAGTCAAACAAACAAACAACACGCAGTGCTGACTCCAGCTGCAGGTAAAGCAATATTTCCTGTGTGTCACCTTATGGAGGGAAAACAATCATTAATTCAAACCCCAAGCCAGGCCAGCCATACAGGTTAGCGCAGTCATTAGCACCCAGATTTCTCTTTCACTAAGGGGACCGACTGCTTCAATAGAGATCATTCTCTAGATTTTACTCACTTTTACCATCCACCTTCTACGCTGGCATTGAGGGATTTGAACAGTGGATTTTTAGGAAACAGCTCCCCAGAGGTGATAAATATGGAAGAAAAAGAAATGCGAGTGCACAGGATCTCACCGTTTCTTTCAAGCAAGAGTGGGTCAGAATGTTTCTTGCCTATGTCAGCAATGGACCGCACCAGAGGGATGCGATTGCTGAGCTTCCTCTCGTTCTGGTGGTGGTGTTTCTTCAGCATGGCTTCCCGTACCTTGGCACGCAAATCCTCCTTCAGCTGGCCTGAAGCCACCATGCTGTCTATCACCATGTCTGAGTCACATAAAGGAAGGAGCAGGGACAAAATGGACAGAAAGAAGAACTCAACTTATGTATGCAGCACTGGAAGATATTAGTTCATTATTATTATTGTTGATCCTATAAAATGTACCTGCAATTTCCTCAATACTGTTGGCCCTCATATCCAGCATGACTGTGCCGTTGAGTATGCAGCTTCGTAGTTCAAATAAACTGTGTAGAGACAACGTAGCCACGTAGGGCTTACTCCACCTCTCCCCACCGTCTTCCACATCCTCTTCAAACTTCAGCCATCTGTGGGCAAAAACCAAAAGCACACACACACACACACACACACACACACACAGTTTACTTGAATGCACAATAAATTGGGTCACATTACAGCTCAGTGACACGTTGCTCCTGCTCATATCTCTCAGCTCCATTTTGCCTTCGACAAATTCGAATCTCACTTTGCATACTGCAAGCTGAGTGAGTCATACTCCAAATCTGTGCCATTACTGAAGACAAGTTTTATCAGTGATGGAACAATCTCTGAAATGCGAGCCAAGTGAGATCACAATTGCAATTTCAAACTCCACATCCTCGTTGAAGCTGAGTGTCAGCCTCATCTGTGTCTCTTCAGCTTTTTAACAGAGATCGAATTGTGAAAACAAGGAAGCAAAATGTTTCAGGGTTGCTGTAAATTCTGAGAGCTACATTAGACACAGCTACAAAACTAAACTTTACTGCGTGATTTAAACAATTTTCTCCAATGACAGGAACTGAATAAAGCACTTTAATCAACAGAAAGGAACTCTGATTAAAAATTGTGGAAATGTGAGGCTCAAATGGACCATCGCCTTATTCCCTTTATTAGCCAGTTTCACATAATGTGCACATTTCCACTTAACTCCTAATGATTTTATATTATGATTATGCTACAAAACTAACAAACAGATGCATTAAGGATGATATCTTTACAAAAGAAACTGAACACTCTGGAGGTCTCTTTCACTTTATGTGGTTGTCATCATGCTGGTTGCCTCTTAAGTTGCTTTCTGACCTGGCAGTCTCCTTCCACTCAGTGGCACTGCCATCTCTGAAGGAGAGCTCATCCAGCTCAGTGAAGAGGTCATGGGGGACGTGCTCAAGGTCATCGTCCTCTGTTCCCAGGATAAACTGGACCCGCTGGGATGGTGTGTCTGCACAAAGATTGGGCAAGGCCACAGTTACAATGTTTACTATGATAACAACAGTAAAACTCTGAAGGCTTTATTTGTTTTAAACTACCCTGTGGACCTCTCGCAGGGCTACAGAGCAGTTTTTCATGAGCATTTTGTTTGTTCTCATGAGAAAATGCACAGCAATACACGGTCTTACTAATAGGGTACAGTAAGACCGGTAAATCACTAACTGCTTTTCATTGTGCCACATAAGAAAGAACACGTGTGCGCCGAGAAATCTTGAGTAGAAGCATGCAAGAGAGAATAATGAAAACTTAAATGTTTTCCAGCAATTTTCCTTTCATGTCTGATTGAATTAGAGGCAGATATCAGGACATCTGGAACCAGAGAGAAAACGGAAATAGATATGGCAGATTACAAGACTGAGCGCCACAGGGAGGCAGAAATGGAATGACTGGGAGCAAAATGGGGAGAGTTATTTTCTGAAAGCACATGGGTACAGCCTGGATGGTGGTCTGGTGTGTGTTACACACATGAGAGTAGATTCATATTGAAGTTGTTGCTTCTTATAGTTAATCCTATAATGATGATGGATAACTCAGTTCATAGCTTTGACATAATATGCTAATTTCTATGATAAAATACAAATAAATAAGGTTTGGTATTCATTAAATATAAAAATGAACAGCTAACACTGATATGAGTGAGTTTCTGGGATATGTTCAAAATCTCCTATCATCTGCCATCCTCATATTAAACATACATTTGTGGATAACGGGCACATTACAAGATGAGTCTGAATAATCTTCCAACTCAGCAGCCAGACGAGATGTGGTGTGTCTGCTCAAGCGGAATATGTGATCAAATCTTTAGGCACCAGAAGTAGGTCCAACTGTGTAGATGAGCAAAGTGGGGTTTCAGGATATCCGTCCAGCAAACTGTGATGCTCTGTGGCCGACTGTGCTTAGCAGCAGGAATGATGGTGTTTCTTCTCTGTTGTTTGCTGTCATAAAGGACGGCTTAAACCTTCACACAGTTTAAAGCTTTATTTGGGAGTTTATGGGTTTCGCCGTTGAGGTGATGCAGCAACTTCGCACGCAAGCACACTCGCTCGTCACTTAAAATGCCACAGCCTTCAATCAGTGTCAGAGGCTGGATCCCAGTGGCCTTTAATGCCTTTAAGAGCTGAATGTTTTATTCAGAGCTGTTTGAAAGGTGGAGATACACAGAGGGCTTAAGCAGCGTGGTGCTGGCAATCTGTGCATTGTTAAAGGGGTCTGTTTCCAAATCACACCTTAATGTCACCCTCCACTTTCCTGTCACTGCCTCACCAGCCATGGCTGAATGTGAAAAATGACATTTACTCCTTACAGAGCAGACTCGGCTTTTAATGTGTTTAATGTGTCTTTTAATGTTTTGTGGTCTCGTAACATTCTACCATTGCATCATAGATTGGCAAATCAAACTAGCTTTACTGTGAAATACAGCACCAGAATCATCCCACCAATAAAGAAATATTGAAAAGATGCACAAAACCTAAGGATCTGTCTATGGTGGATTGCAAAAGCCCTCAAAAGCAGACATTGACTGCAGGTTGGAGAGTGAGAGTGTGATAGAAAATTAGTAAAGAAAGGGATTTAGAGAGAAAAATCAAAAAAACATTTGGTGTGTGGACTGCTAATAAATGGAGGAATTAAGACATTCAGAATCAGTATTTCCAACCATAAGTGGGGGATTCCCGGCCATCTTCCTTCCCCTCCTCAGAGTCTCTCTCTCTCTTCTTTCGGTGGTGCTTGTGTCCTCGGTGGCGATGCCTACGTTTGCTCTCCCTGCCAAGAGGAACGTGGACGCCTACATACACCGCTCTGTGGCCTGGGAACAAAAGAAAAGTGCAATCACAATTCAGACACCTTTTCTGTACAGACTCTTTCATACAAACTGAAGAAGGAAAAAGTGCCATATTATTTTGTAAAAATAATAAAAAGGTAAAACAGGATCAAAGTAGGAATTTCAGTTACATCTTCAATATCGTGATGCAAATGTTTAAAAGCATGTTCTATTCACATAACCAGTGTATATTCACAGAGTGAATATACATACAAAATAACTGGACATACACCAAAGCTTTATTGTCTTTATGCTGTATGTTCACTTTAGCCAAAGAAACAAATATCTTCTGTCTCTGTTAACTGTTAAGACTAATAGACTAAGCAATTAGTAGGACAACAATATAAGAGGAATTCAGTGCAGTAGAAAAATTTAGTTTCCAAATCCAAGACATTTCATGAAAACATCGTAAAAACCTTAATCAAGTTTACAATGTGATACAACAGTATTGCAGTGCCAGACATAACTGAAGGAAAACAGACACACGAACATTTGAGACAGAAGACAAATAACTTCTTTCCGTTTCATCTGAGTGCTCTAGATAACCTACGTGAAGAAAACCAGAGTACAACATTTAACTTTTTCACCCCTCTGTTTCCCCTCTAATGTTTTATCCACTTCCCCTCGTTATTGTTGCTGCCACACAGGAACCGTGTTCTGAGATGTAAACGCCCTATTCTCGCCCTACATTCTCTGCCAGTACTCATTTTTCACAGATGAGTCATCTCTCTTTGAATTGACAGAGAACCCAGGAGCAATGAAACCAAGATGCAGCACTCGGAGGAAGACATAAGCGACATGCACATGAGCAGATGGAGGGGAACAGAGACAGAGGAAGAGGAAGAGGGAGAAAAGAAACCGGAGATGAAAGAGGGTGGAGGGAGAAAAAAAAAAACCTCACAGCTTAACTGGACAAAAAGCAGAGGGCTCACAAAGGGAGAGAATGAGATGTTATTGAATGAAGGATGGAGGCTATGAAGCGTGGTGGACCCACATTAAGACAGAGCAGTGAGGTGGAGGACGTAGCTAACACCTGACGGATATAGTGGTACATATGAACATTACATGCTACAGTCACCATCTGATCCTATCAAGTATTTTATTATTAGAAATATATAGTTAGAAATCAATACCACAATATTAAGAATATTTCCCTATCAATATACAACATAATATGGCAAATAGATAATGCAAAAAATGTTAAAATCATAAACTGTAACAACTTATTTTGATAGTTTTTAAATTACACTCTTCTTATAATCATTAAGTGTAATTAATTGCCAATAATGTAATTGCACTGAAACATACAAACAAACAAATATTAAATTATTCCTTAGCTCTATACAAAAAGTCATTCGCAACAAATCATAAGGGCGCTGCGTAGATGTTGATTTAGCCTGATCAGCAGCAAAGAAAGTGTTAGCTGAATAGGAAGAGAAAACACTTAGTCACAGGAACATTCTTTCAGCCTGCATGACTTTAAACTTACTTTCCAAATCTTCCGTTTCATAGTTTGTGTGAGTGGTGAAGCTGGACTTCCCATGATCAACTAATGCCTCCTCATCTAGACCCTGAAAACAGAGACAGAGAGAAACATGATCATGCAATCAATTATCACGTAAATATTTTTTTTTTTATTCCAATTATCATCTTGATTGTTTTACTGGTTTATATACAATATAAGATTTTGCTATTCTTGGTGAAACCAGCAAATGAAAAAAGAAAACATTAAAAGCATAATCATATAAACATAACAGACACGTCAAACAACAGACAAATGATGACAAACTATTAATATTTTAATTAATCTCTGCATTAGGAACTCACTCACACTGTTGTTACAAAGAAATCAGAGATGTTAAGTTTGCTGTGAGTTGAGGACATCTTGTTCACTTCATTACCTGCCACAACAGGTATAGATACAGGTATTGAGTCTGTACATAACTGAAGAACATGAAGAACTACCAGGAAGAGAAAAAGACCCTGCCTCTATCAGACTGCAGCATCTCCAATAGTGTTGGCACTAAACAGAGCAGCTTGGTGAAGAGCGGCTTGGCTGTGAACTGGTGGGAACACAGCATGGAGATCCTTCAGTTTCCTCCTCCACTCCGAATAAATGAATCACCTGTAGTTCTGTTGAACATCTATGTGGGGAGTCCTGTTTGTTCTTCATTTTTATTTTTACCCAAATCATTCCATTGCTCCGTGTTTAACTGTTACACATGGCAGTCAATTTAAAAAAGCCCAGACTGTGATCTGGATGAAAATAAAATGAAGTGTGATCATTTATCTGGTTTAAATATAATACAGAACAAAATGACATCCTCTGACAGACAGGGTTAATGTGGCAGACGATGTCAATGATAACAGCATAGTTTAACTATCATATTATGTGCTGATGGTTTTCTTTACAGCTGAAGTAATAATGCAGCCAGGAACTTTATGAGGGTTTCTATGGGCTGCTTCCCATCAGCTAATTAGTCTGCATTGGAAAATATATTCATTGTTAAGGCCCATGTGATAAAGGTTGAGTTTCATGGCAACGTCAAGAGGCCGGCTATGCTCATTAAGGAAGAGGTTATGACCTTAGTGGAAATAATTAGCCTGATATCAATGTCATGGAAACATCAAGAGATAGAAAGATCCAATTAGAGGACACATAGAGCCGTCACAGGGATACACAGCACCCAGGTAAGTGTTATTAATATTCCTTATCAAATTATATTGCCTGAAACAATGGCAGTAGCCAAACACAGACATTCGATTGCTATACTTGTGAGGACTCTCATTCCCCAGCTTCAAACCATAGCCTCATCCATCAGCAGTACATTCCTAACCTCGACATTTAACAAGGGTAATACAGTAGTGCAGCCGGGCTCATGTGCAGGATTACGGAAATTCTGCAGTTAGTGCCAAAGAAAGGGTTGTTGGACGGCAAAGTAAGAGTAAATATTCTGAATATAATTACATTTAAAGAGATATTCATTTTCTTTATGTGGCTAAAATAAATTTTTCTGCTGACCCTTTCCAACTCTGCCTCTGTGCTGGGATCCCTGCGTGTTGACTGCTGTCTACTGCAGGTAACATACTGACTCTGGTTAAGTACCTCATAAAACCCCACTTCGAAATACACCGAACTATCCCTTTAAGTGCCAGCACATTTAAGGCAGCGACAGAGACTCACAGAGAGTCTCCAATTACAGCTGCGTGTGTAGCCAAAACAGATCTAAATGTACTGGGAGAAGTCACTGGGTCTATACAGCAACTGATACCGATGTTACTCCAGGCCACAACCGCAGAAATAATGAGAAAAGCAGAACCTGCCACACCACCTAAACCCCATCACCAGCACCAGCCCTCCAATCATCACAGAAATACATGAAATGACATGAAGTAAAACATTCAAAGACTGCCAGCCTGATAAGAAGGAGTATATACTGTAGTAGTAAGTCTAACTAACTCTAACTCAAAGACAAAGATTCTCTACCTATCAAACATTCAGTCTTGTACATAGGCTACACAATACGATCACACAACAACTACAAATGCACGGTTCTCCTGCCTCATGTATAAACACTTTTCAGGCAACATAATCCCCAATTGGAGGATCCTTTCGATCCCTTCAACCAATCACAGAGAGGGACTGCTGCCAAGCAGGAAAGAGTGGAGACAAAAGGTGATGATGCTAGCCCCGTGCTGAAAGGATAGGTGATCTGTGGATGATATCGGCGCCGCGTGTGTCTTAGCCCAAACATGCCAGTCACCTCCACTGACCGCAGTGAAATTCAATTCTGATGGAAAGCACGCTGTGTGTCTATCCCCTGCTCCCCCTCTTACATTACTGCCTTACTACTATGAATATGTCTTGAATGACATTCAGATTTCCACACATTACCATAACCATAGTCTTATTAGAACCGCACCTACAATGCCTGATGCCATCTGTGATGTTTTTGTGTGTGCACTTGTAAGCCTGCATGTGTGTGTGTGTGTGTGTGTGTGTGTGTGTGTGTTTCTCAGTTGCTGGTGGATTTGCATGATAATGAGCTGCGTTGCTCTCTGACAGTGCCTTGATGAGGAGCGGTAATAATTCAGCTGCAGAGAGGGAGAAGAGCAGCAAGAAATTCATTTATCTTCAGTAACTAGAGTCCCCTCTATCCATCCAACCCCCCAGAGCACAACAAGGGCAAGTAAAACTGAGCATGGGTGACTGACTGACTGGACTGCACTGTTTTTTGTGGTAATTTGTGATGGAATATATCCAATATGAATATGTAGTGTCTCAGCTGCTGAAGTATAAACATGTCTACCTGATTGCAATGTAGTGTAATCGCTTTTAATTGAAATGTTCTGCACACTTAAACAGGTTTCCTTTGCTGTAAAATTATATGACTGTATTTTGATGAAACAATCAACGCTGGCCACCTCGCCCCAGTCCCCGACCCTCAGGTTTGAGTGTGTGGAACTGTGCTAATTTTCAAATACTCGCTGATCGAGACCCTCGCTAACATTCTCTGAGTGTTTCTCTACAGTATTTTCCAGGCACAATGGTAAGACTGGTGTTTATAGGACAGACTGCAGAAGCACTTTCAACAGCAGGGCTATGGCTACTTAATGAAACATCTCATCTCTGGCGTCACACACTACATAGCCACTAAGTCCAAGCCACCTACCGTGCTCATCCTGTGCAGGCCTCTGCTGCATCTTTCTGTTCTGACGCAGGAGGGGAACTAGCTGGCAGAAATGGGGTGTGTACACAAACGTAAAAACAAAGGTCTTTTTTCAGGGTCAAAACAAGATTAAATGTCTTGTGATGCATAAATACCACCAATCGTTAAATGGGACAAGACCTCTGAAACAAATCAATTATTAGTATTTGTAGAGAGTTTGGCTACTGGCCACAGCTTCCATTCTACAGGAATCACATGAACCAACAAGCAGGGCACACAAAGCTAAACTATTCCTGCTCCGTGAGTATCGTCTTATTCTTAAGCTGCTTAAAATACCACTTCAACAAATCTGTTACTTTAACTGTATAAACACCTGTTCACCTACAAACATCTATTATCATGTATCCGTACGCACGGCTGTTAGTGAAACCCATGCACGTGTTGCGGTCTGTTGTGCCCTCGACCTCACATTGCTTGGTACATTTTAAGAACACATGATGCAACCTGTCACATAGCTGTCCAAAATAAACTCACATGCGTATACCACCCGCAGCCCCCAGGCCACGGTGGGTCATTGTGCTCACAAAGCACAGCTGTGGTTGGGGCTACAGGAGCCGGTGCCAGTGGGGAGGGCTCGGAGCGCGAGGAAAGATGTCATATAGTGACATCAATAGAGTGCAGATGACAGAAGGCAGATGAGTGCCTGGCGACAGCGACACAGTAAATAAAGCCAAACTGTTTTCTTTCCTATGTGATCCAGAGATATCATTCATGTCTCGTGGTGACCAGTATTAGCGTGGATGCCCAGAGGGCACCACTATTGTTATTACTTTATAATGTGTTGGCAAACCTGTCTGAAAGTAATGAGTGATAAGCAAACCTGCAGCTCAAACATAGCAACTACTGATCAACACACAAAGATGGAAACGCTGAATTCAAACATGTCCATGGTTATGAGATTAATCCAAAAAGCTCTGTGGAATTGAATGTAAGCACAGTGTTTCCTGGCATGTCAGTGAAATGTGTGCAGCCGCACGACAGAAACATTACTCATGGGATGTGTCACATTCTGCCCCCCGCCAACTGACAAAACAGATGTCTAACACGGTGGGGAATTCTGATCAGGAGCTCCTCGGTGTCACGGGGGAACATAACGTCACCTCTAGTCTGAGTTCAAACTAACTGAAAGCATGTGTGGAGTCTGGTGAATGATAAGCTCTGCTTGGCTTTGCTCAGTACGCTTTAGTTGGGGACAAATGTGGACGAGCACAGAGTGGGCTCCAAATGACAATCAAAGGGAGGTAGGCAACATCAGCAGGCAACCTGCCAAGTGCCAACAAAAGCAAAACCATAAAAAATGCCGCTGTTCATCGTTTCTCAGCATTCTGTTCTCCAATCAGGCCTCATCATCCTCTATTCTTTCTCACATGCGTGCCTTGTGGGATTGCTGTTCTCAGACAACAGTAATAAAAAGTGTGAAAATCTGTGGGGGAAAAAACATCACTGATATCAAACACTGTCCTTTCAGTGATGGGATTTTTATCCCCCGACTTATCGGCCCCCAAGCACATCAATCAGCAAACAGTCCAACGTGACCTCAGCTGCTCTTAGTTATACAGACAAAGAATCAAGTGTAGGTTGTGTATGAAACACACAACCTACAGCCTGGAAATGTTAAACTTTATAGTTTGCATAGTTTACAGCTGTAGCCTGGATCTATAGCAGTTAAAATGAATTCCAGTATTGACTAATATAGCACAGTGTAAAAAAGCATATACAAATCCAAAGTCACTAAACACTACAGCATCATGATCCCTTTGAGCCCCCTGCTGCCTATAGAAGATCTAATTTGTTTGATTTTAAATGATTAAAATGAGGGCTTCACCACAAAAACATACATTGAGAAAGTGATCTGTTAAGACTAACAATGCTGCTTTTATTTGTTCAGTTGTGTGTCATTTCGTGGTAGCAACCTATGATAATCAGAAATAACCACATTAACATCACAGTGATGTTATTTGATGAATAAAGGGCTGGTACAAACATTAGGCTACTGTGTTAAGCATGTCTGCACATTAGGATTTTCTCTGGCTGGCTTTTACAGCAGCTTAGGTGGCCAATGTGTTGTGTTTTATGCAGGGCTGGGGATTTACAGTTCACATGAACCTTTAAGAGTAAACACAAGGCTTAGCATGTGTTCATCCAATAGCAAGGAAAACACTCCATCTGAACTCACCATCAAACTTTATGTAAGGATTTCTCAAGTATGACATAAAGGCTCAAGATAGTATTGTTGGGAAATTCTGTTAATGCATGTATACAGAGGTGGCCATGAAGATATGAACATCTCATGCTACGGTGCATGCAAATCATTTAATGAATACTTCACTCTAGTGCCTCAATAATTACCCGAGGGTTGAATTAACGCCTGACACAGCCTTCAGAAAAGCATTGTTATAGTGCCAGAAAGTAATGTTTTGTCTTTTTTAGGGCAACTAATGAATATTAGGTTAAAGATGCCCTGTGGAGTTGTCTTGTAAACAAACCTAAGCTGTGTTTACATTCACTGAGCTCACCAAAAATGCATAGTGTGAATGCTCGAGGTGACACAAATAACACGAATATGCATTTCCTTCTTCATTAAACACTAAAGCTCCAACCAATTTATCTTAGAAGTTACAATCTGACAGTGATTACGACCGTGTTTCTGAGAAAGCGGTCTTCTTCTCTCCAGCATTTTTCAGCATGTGGCTGCATATCTTGGCACATTACTGTCACCTGTAGATCAGCCGAACAGTGTGACACCATTGGCAGGAATATGCATCCCGTCTGCCACGTCCTCTTGCAAGTGCATGAAACAAACTAAACACACAGAAAAAATGCTCCATATGTAGCACTATGGAGGCCGTCCACGTGGAACTTGTCATCTTTTTCCCAATAAAACACTAAATTGTAAAAAGTTGAACATTTTCTGCATGTTTAAACCGTGTATTTTGCCTGGCCGAGGATTCATACATCACAAATCTTCCTTTTAATATCATGTAAGGCAAATGGCTAGTCCTCACATTTAAGAGGCTGGAACGAGCAAATGTTTGTCAGTTTTCGTATTCATTGACAACATGTAGGTTAGCCTCACTTCTGTTAGATGCGCGTTTGTGTGGGAGTGATTTAACCACACAGCAGCCAAACACCTCTTCAGCCAACCAGACAGTGAATGAAACAACCAGCCGCCCAACAAGCCAACAGGCCCGGTTCCCTCTAATCTCAGTTACTTGCCAGGCTTGTTTTACTGGGACCTGGTCCAATCAATAGAGGCTGACGTAAGAGATGTGTTACATAGTGAGAGACCTGTCCCTTGAGATTACTGAATATCTCTCTGGCTCACACTGCCAAATGCACAATTGTATATAACGGATGAGAATATTGACATATATTTACTGCTAATTGAGGTTAAATTATGTAACCAATTAAACAATGTCTGAAAACAGAAAGATAATAGGCACAGACAACTGAAACTGGCTGTTGGCCAAGTCATGTACATTGTATGATACTGTGTGTCTTATACAAGTCTTTTGAGGAAGGCACATACAGCCATGGTGCTTAGCAGGTGCTGGGCAACAAACTTGAACACAGAGGTAATTATGATATAATTTGATCAAGCAGCTATATTTGTTGACTTTTGCTGATTCAACTCCCTCGAGCCTCACCATGTTTAGACAGGGCTCACGTAAGGAGGCAGTCAGAAGCTTGCTGAGCGATGCAGCACTATAATATTATGGTTAGATATTTCACTCAGCAGAAATGTTGAAAAACAGATGCTAATAATAGTTTCCACTCAATGTATCAATACTACCAAACATGCGGGCCGGCACACATGAACACAAAGATTCATCCCAGATGAACCGCCGCCTCTCTGTGACTCACAGATATTTTCCTCTTTATACGTGCACCTGAATTTGAGCAGTCCCTCCTTGTTCAGTGCTCCCACTCTGGGAATAGTAATTTTCGTGCTTGTTCTGAATACAAACAAAGTATTTCATTTCATTTCACGTCAGTCAATAACATCATCTTTGTTGACAGCATGCACATGCTTGTTTGGATTCAGCTACCTTGGCAGACTCAATTTTTTTTTTTAATCCTCCTCTCCCTGACAGTCCTTGCCTCTCTCCTCTCTTCCTTCCTGTTCTCCTTGTCCCACTGCTTCAAGCAGCCATAACTGTCTGTCGGTCTCCTCTCAGTCCTGCTCCTTGAGGCGATTAACGTAGTAAGAAAGGAAATGTTTCCATTTCAAGAGGCACGTCCGATAAGGCAACAGCTTCTCGGCCCGTCTTTCACCTTATCCCCCCTCGTCCTCGCACCTTTTTTCCTGCCTGGGCAAACGTACAGACCACCTGCCCCATTCATTAGCACAGACCACTACTCCACTCTACCATGGAAGAACACAAGAGGACAAACCAATGTAAAAGACAAACACACACCAATAAAGCTGCACACACACAGTCACTGGGTCCTGTTGAAGTGCACCATGACAGTCAGACACAAACAAAAAAAAAATCACACACAGGACCAGACGTACCGTAAGCACATGCTCCCCTTCGCTCTGTTCGTCCATTTAGACTAAAACATCAAAGCAAAAGGCAGCGGGGACGTTAGCCAGCTCCTTCTTTTCGACGGTTATGTCTGTTGTGGAAGGTGTGTGTGAGCCAAACGCTAATATAGACACTGTCGCACTCTGTTCCTTCTTCCCCCGCTCATCTCTTTATACAGAGAGAGGAAGAGAGAGAGAGAGGGAGCGAGCAGCTTCAGAACACACCGTGCTCCGCTCTACCCTGTCAGCCCGCTCTTTGCTCAGCAGCCAATCCCACCATGCCACCATGAATATTTCATGTGACCAGCCAAGAGCCTAAAAACACACACATACACACCACCACACGGAGGGCATACACACACATTTGGAGGACATTCAAATGCTCACCCGCTGAGGTATTCAGGTCACAAATGAAGACCCACCCCCAACACGGATAAATAGAAACAAGCACACGTGTCACTCCTTAAAGGGTGCAATGAATTGAAAAAAGACAGATAGCTGTGTATGCATTAAGATTTCAGATGCCTCTGTGCCTTTGACTTTGGAGTCCTCGTTGTAGCCTGAAGGTCTGACTTGTCATTCAACAACCTGTAATTTTACAGAACTGCGGGTCGTTTGTCTCCGGTCCATAACAAGAACTGTCATATGAGTAGGGCAAAACGAACATATCCCTGAAACCTAAGCACTAAATAATATTTAATACAAGGAGACACTGTGGATCCCTGTCCAGTCCAGATATACCCTGTAGACATGGCATTCATAACAGTGCCAGCCACTTCCAAGTAGATGAACCACAAAATCGTAAAGATGCTAGGTGAAACCAAACCTCAGACTAATGTTCTCTCTGGTTGTGAGGAATTGAAGTCCATATGACATTAAACCGAAAGAGTGACATCTAAAGGTGGAACCGAGGAATCAGGAAGATTTGACTGAATAACCTGAAATCTTCTGCAGACTTAACAGAGAATCGTGCAGCAAACCATTATTTTCATAATAAAATGAAAATAATGGTTTGCTGCAAATGTTGCTAAAGCTTCAACTTCATACTGAGACTGCAAGTAATTTTCATGTGCATAGTTGACTAGTTTGTCAAGAATTTTCTAGATTTATCAATTATTGTTTGGTCTACACATACCAAAAAAAGAACAAATAAATAAAAGGAAGAAAAAGTCCCATCACAGGTGATGTTTTTTTCCTCCAGACCACCAACAGTCCAAAACCCAAAATGATTCAGCTAAGTTAAGCTTGTGTGTTTTCAGTTTCACAGCAAAGAGCGTTACATACATCCAGACCCAAAACCGATGAGTACAAACATTATAAAGTACTGCTGTTTCTTGGAATGGTTTGCAGAGTTGCCTAAGTTAACTAAATCTCAAATAGAGGTTGTACTATACAGTGTATAATGAATGTATAATGACGTACAACTTTAATGGGTAAGAAGCTGTACTGTATGTTACATTCTGTGCACTGCTGTGCCACAGACAACAACAGCCAACCGCCAAAAAATATGCTGCCTCCGAAGCAAATGCATTCCTAACTCTAATTACTTCAATAACGTTACTTGTAATGCAAACCACATGACAGTGTTCAAGACAGGAAGGGCCAGGTTGTGCTACAATAGAACTGGTTTGTATGACGCGCTGTTGGATTACGTCAGAAATGAGAAATGTTCTTAGCTGTTCCAAACACTCAAAGGCGGGGTGGAGAGCTGGTCATCGTTGGGGGGGGTTAAATATGGGGAGACCAGCGCACATTTGCAGACAGTGTTTCCTGGAAGACGCTCATAGTGTGAAGTGAGTGTGAATGTCTGATTCAACTCATCAAATGACCAACTGCGTTGGTTTTACACATCATCCATACATATAGTCAGCCATCCAATAAGTTTCACTTGTAAGAGAGTTTTTTTTTCCTGGTACTGGGCAGCGTGTGCACCTCCCACTGTTAACACACAAGAAAGAGGCTTATGGAACAAAGATTAGCTTCTCAGTGTCTTAGATCCATTATCCATCCCAGTCTACATCACCACCCAACAGAAAACCAAGCTTCCATTACAGGCGACCATCAAGATTCAGACCACACTTAGCAGGATAATGGGGTTGATGAGCTTTCCTGGAATTGGATGCACTTTTAAATCCTCTCTGTACACATGGAGGCATAATGCTATTTAGATTAGCGCAATCTTGCTCCCTTTGATCTGCTTTTCTGTCTTTTACATTCACCAAATGACCTTTAGGGCGTTGTTCTGCACACACGCAGGCAAGCTTCAAAATGTCAGTGTTTTAGTCGCAGTCAGGTGGGCTCACATCAAAGATCTCCCTGCACTAATCTAGAAGCTAGAAAAGTAGGTTTGTGATCCAAATGTTGCTGCTTTGAATCTTGTGACTAAAGGAAATGAGTGACAATCTATCCCACCTCCACAGCTACTGCTAGTGGCAAGTGGGTTACCTCCAGTGGAAGGCTGGAGCTTTACACAGTAGCTCCACAGAGTAAATGCACTGAAATGTGTAAATGGGAGGCTTAACTTGAAATGAAATACAACTTTGTTCACAAGAGTCAAAAACAAACAACATGGCAATGTCACCAACTATGTGTGTTCCTATTTTATGCAGTGGACTTGGACTGCCTTCAAAAGAAGCTTGTGGTTTGTTGTACACTTTAATCGCACCCTGCTTTCTCAAAGTACATTTCATCCCCACAGAAAGTAGGCTGGGTACAATGTACACTGGACGAACAGAGCACCATCAGACTGGCAAAGAGGCTCATTCTGTGTAATTACCCATTCAAAGCAATGCCATACAGTGAGTAAGCTTCATAAAACACTCACTAACTTCAGCAGTAAGTGCCGAGCCAATAATAGTCCAGGTCATAGAGCCTACACTGACTAGACCAAAACCCTTTTTCAGTAGTGGAAAAGCAGAATCACTCTTCTGCTGGCAAGCCGGCAAACACCTGTGGTGAACTTCAATGAAAGCTTCCACTGTCCGTGTCTCGAATGTCATCCCTACATGACTTTTTGGTGCCGTTTTTCAATAAAACACATACTTATCAACCTAAAGTTGCTTGCTGGTATGGCACTTTTTGTCACAAAAATAAGACTAAATCATTTATTTGCCCACCATTCTAGTAAAAGATGGCAAAACATAGCCAAAGAAGGAAAGTCATTCAAATCATTCTGCTATAAATCTATAATATACTCATCTCTAACACTGGTACCAGTAATACAGCTCACTTAAAGGTCTATGTATCTGTCTATAAGATGCCACAAAGAGCCTGAAATGCTTAGTGGTAATAAGGGCTGTCAGTGTGACTCTAAAACACTTGAGATTTTCACTGTTCAAGCCCCCCCCTTTTTTTTTTAGGTCAGTCACAATTTCACTTTGAACATGACATTTTTAAAGGCCCCTATAACAAGAGCAGCAGTCAACCACCAAGCCTGAAAATAACAAGAGTTTCTTGTTGAAACCAGACTCATGTTTTTTCACACACTAGTCTGAATGTCTGACTCAAAGCTTAACAGTTGTGCATTGTTTGGGATGTGCGTTTGCAGGGGTTAATTAGGCAGTTAATTTGGCCATTATTAAGCATCAAGCAGTTGAATTACAGGCTGAAAGGTCATGTGTCACAGTGACTTCCACGTCTGGGAAAGACGCACCAACCCCTTTTCGCTCTGCAGCCAGGGGTCAAGTTTCCTCATGCGCAAGCACATATTACATGCACACGCAGATAAGCAGACACAAACATAGTAGTGGACATCCATACCATACACCATACCATAACCATACACCAGCACCGATGTCAGACAGCATTTTAAACTTAGCACTGCAGCCACTTTCTTTTTTGGGGGGCTTGTAAACGTCACCCTGTGTTTGATGCTCATCATCCCATCTGTGACTGTAAAGTTACACCCAGCAGACAGGATGTGGGTCTCTACTCACACCCACAGCTCTGTTAAAACGTCACATTGGGGAGAGTTTGGTAGATGTAAACTACTGTAAAACACACGTCTGTGTGCTGTGTGCAAAATGAACTGCCTTCCAGTACCATGTCTGTTTTTTGCTCTCGCTTTCGCAGTAAAATTAGCAGCATTTCCTCACTTGGAAATGTCACACAAGAAAAGCTGGTCTATTTTGGGCGCATTTGATATGCAAATGAGTCCTTTATTTCTGTAAATGCACCAGCAGATCTTATCAAGTGAGGAGCCGGGACACATTATCGAGAAACGGACGTGTAGACCTGTTGAACGCGAGGGGCGAAATGTTAGAAAGCCGGTACGAACCGTTAATTAAGTACAGGCATTACAAACTAGTGTCAGACTCACTCAGACAACACCGAAGGTTTATAATATCTAATGTGGGTTATGTGCAATGTTACGTTTCTGCTTGAACATACAACAGTGTCCAGACTTGTACGCTAACGGGACGTGTATCAAAGTGACTACGGTTAATAACGGTAGTAACGCCTCTGTCCAGGCTTCTCTTGCTCGTGCCCGGCTAATTCATTAACATTAGCAAGTACTAACTGAAAAACAAATGGAGGTGAACCACCGACTTGAAAACTGACCAGGGAAACATGTTTCTCTGAAAATATATGTTCAAAGGAACGCGTTCGCTGACTTTAACAAGAGACTTGAACACAACTTGTACCCATGCCACGTGTCAGAAGTAGAAGCCGGCTAACAATAGCGGCCGCCGGATGGTGCCTCACACAGTCTGACTCCCAAGCATCCCTCGTACTTCCACGGCTGCTTGGCAAACAAGGGGGCAAGCACGGACAAAGAGCCATACAAATATAATGGTGGGCCAACGGTTAACTGTGGTGGGCGGGTACTTACTGTTCTCAAGAGGGGCCTCATTTGTTCCGAAGGTTCGTCCATTTCACCTGCTGCCGGTCCTCTGCACACCGTTAGCTCTTTTTTTGCCAGTAGATGTGTGGAGGAGACCGGGCTGGGTGACACTGGGTGTGTGAACTGTGGGGACTAGCTGTGCTTCCCCTAACGACGCTGAAAGGACACGCCTCTAAAATGATTGACAGTGATTGATTGCCAATTGGCATTCAATTGCAGACGTTCTCAGCCACTCACATTCAATAGCGTAACGATGAGGGCGGGGGCTATTTTTTTTTTGTCGCCTCAAGTCCCAAGCGGGCTTTTTTTTTTTTTGTTATGATTTTTTTAAACCTCTTTAACCTGCAGGGACGACTTCGTTTTAAATGTAAGTTGTACGGACGAGAAGTTTTAACACACATTAAACTTTATTTAAAATGATAGTGTATATCCCCATGTTGAATATATGAAAATATACACGGGATATGAAAACTGTGCATGAAATCGTATAACGTTTGTTTTGTTTTGCTTTTGCCACAGTATAGCTTGAATGGACAGGATTTAATATTAGGCTATATCACATACCTTTTAGGTATGAAATTACCTTTTAGACAATGCTGTAATGGAAATGTAAACCAGTAGTCACCGCCATTATTAAATGAAATTAAAAAACAATGAATCTGCTACTGTAACTGTCTGACGGGACCAAGACAACAACTAATGTAAGGTATTTTGATGTTAGAGATTTGTTTAGTGCAGCACTATTAATACAGCAATACAATACTATCTGTATTCAACAGTTGATAAGCACCCAAAATGTCATGTAAAGCATTTTATATAAAACTTGCAGCACCGGCCATTCTTATGCTTAGAAGTTACATTTTTGTATGTAATGTGTTTAATTAACAAATTGAGAGAAACAGCTCAATGCAGTCATTTGCACAATGTTTTAAGATGTTTACTTATGACCTGAAGTTATTAAATATAATGAAATAACAAATGTTAAATGACAGGAGAGAGGGCAATAATGTGTGGTAATGGCTGAACTACAAGTATCAGTGTAAGTGTAAGTGTGCCACCTTATTGTGACAGAAGATGGATGTCTATGAAGCATATCCTCAGGTACTGCTATTATGTACCATATTATGTCATATACATTAAGGAATACATTAAATAGTATAGTTTGAAACTTAAAAGAATGACTGAAAGTTAAACCTTTGTCCTGGAGTGAGAGATCAACATCAATTGTTTAACCTTTTATCTGTGGAGATTACGCTGGTTTACGAGGCTGATTATGGTGATTACTACGTTAATTTATACAAAGTATTTGCAGTAATTTGAAATTAAATCCCTCAATAATCCTCTTGACACAGGCTTATTGTCCACCTTCTATAAAACCTCCATTGCTTATCATGTATTATGAATTACTACAACAACTGTGTAATAATGTTTTTTTACCAGCAGATGGCAGTGCTGTATCAACCATTTCTCTACTGTCATGGAAGACGGCAGTTGGCCACAGGATATGGCGTTTAATTAGAGGTAATATCTAATACTTTCAGTTCCTTTTATTTGTGGTATTTTCATCTACATAACTGGTAAAGTAGATTTTTCTGTAATAGCCTAGACACTTTTTTAATCGACAGAAATGTTTGATGCGTCACAAACAAAGCTTTAAATGGAATAATGTATTTTGAACCTTGAGTCTGATTGGTGTAAATACATGATGGCCAATAACCTTTAATGCCATGGCCCAGGAAACAATTGTAGGACAACCATCCTCTGTTTAGATCATAAACCTCATAGATTTAGGCTTAAGCAAAAAGTTAACTTCTGCCATAATAACAATCAACACCCTCAGTCACGTGCATTATTACAAAATCACACTGTGATCGTGTCACAAACTTTACTGCAGTCAATACAGTTAGAACAGAAACCAGTCAGGTGCAAACAGCAGAAGTACTCTGTTCTTTTAGAAGAGTTCTTTGGTGTCTTCCTTTAAATAGAGCCCATTCCTCACCCGCCCATCAACCTCCGGCATAATCACGCGGCAGCTCAGAAATAGAACTGCGAGGTGGGAGATCAAACTATCACCTCTTAATTGTACCCTGAGTCTTAAAGATGCTGAGAGCCCATTAGCGCACAAAGAAGAGCGCTGTGTACTGCTCCTGAAACATGCATTCACATAATGCAGCTGGGAGATGAGTCAGAAGTTAGACAAGTGGAAGAAGCACCACACTGGCATCCACCTGTGCTGGGACTCACGTAAAGAGATGCAGACTACAAGGTGTGGTGATGATGAGAAAGAAAGTTTTTCTCCCTCAAAGCAAAAAGTATAGTTGTACTGAACTTGCTGTAATGGAAGAATTACAACCCTTGTCTCTTGATGTCAAAAGCATGGCTGCAGAACTTATAGCAAAGAATATGCAGATGTTTTTCCATTTAACTTTGAGCAGGGAGAGGTGACCGTTTGGAGAGTGTGACACGGTAGACGCAAGCCACCAAAATGAATGAATATTGACAGTGTCATCTTTTTGTGTCCCAGAAGCTGTAGAAATTAAGAGTCCCTCTTTCCCAGAAGGTTTAGTGGATGTTGTTTTTCCCTCCAGTGGTGAGGGCTTCTGATGGTGCCAGGAGAGAAAGAAGAGAATGTGAAATTCCCAAATCTGTTGGAGCGCTCCATCAAAGTGCCAATGCATTGATTTTGACCACAGATCTTTTACGCACGGCTGCCTCTGCATGCCCTACCCAAAACATTGCTCTCAAGAACTGGGTCTTGTGGGAGCCTTAGTGCCCCCGAATCCTGTTCAACTCCTCCGGGACACTCAGAGAAGGGGAGGGGGGGTGGGCAGAGGCCAGCGACCAGCATGGTGTACCCAAATCGACTCAGGGGTGGGTAGATGGTGGGAGGGGTAGGTTGTGGGGATGGTAAATGGTGGTGGTGGTGGTCAGAAGGGGAAGGTGGGAAGGGGGAAAGCAGGGGTACGGCCTGTTGAGTTGCATCCCACTGCCCTCCAGAGGGAACACAGGGGTTTGAAATCAATGTGCTGTTAAGTGCAGCTTAGCCGCGGGATACTCTCTCCGACATTATCCATGCACCAGTGAGTCAAGGCCCTGACTGCACGCTGCACACGCCGTCTGAGGGCACCGACACAAGGCCCTTCCGCGCCTCCAGTTCCTCTCACCTCCGTGCTCTCTGCCAACACTCAACGCCCTTCTCCAAACAGTTGTGGCCCTGCTAACTTGAGACTCATCTCACACCAGGGTCTCACTCCAACAGACCTGTGAGCATTACACCCATACTGTAGTCAACCCACCCCCACTTTAACTGCTGATTAACCAGGTCCAAGGAGGTAGTGAGACTAAATAAAGCATTTTGTTGTGTACATTAGCACCTGGGGTGAGCTAAAAGGAGAGTCTTTCTCAGCATCATTAGGACTGTCAGTGCCCATGACCTCCACTTAATAATACAAAAAACATATGCTCATTGGCTTACTATAGTGTAGGATATTGTGTGACACGCCAGAAGGTATCTACATGTGTTAATGTGGTTTATACTTATCCCCAATGGTGGTACAATATAATGTAGTGCACTGGACCTGGTTGTTGGCTCTGGTGACCATGACTTGACGGGAACGAAAAGTCCCCGTGTCCATCATTTCAGATCCATCTATAAAGACCGGATCTGATTCATGTCGACCAGTGACATTAAGCTCAAGACATAAACATGGAAACCCTTTGCGAAATAAAAGCAATTAACTAGATCACAAGTGAATACATCAGAAAACAACATGAGTGAGGGAGACTCAAACTGTCCCTGAGGAGCAATTCTGCAGTAATTCTAACTGGCTTGATAATCACTTAACAGAGGTGACATTTATCAGCACATCAAAAGAGGAAATATAGTGTGAAGAGGAACCATAACCGCCACCGTCTCAGTCTCGCTCGTCTTGTACGTTACTTTTTTAAAAGGTCCGTCTAAAAAATCTTCACCCAGACATACATGTCTGCCTGTGGCTGCATTTAGCCAGTGAGAGCAGTAATAGTGTGTGACTGAAGGTGAGGAAACAGCCTCAGGCCTTCATATGTGTTTAGATGTCAGCCCTCCTTGGGTACAATGTCTTCGTAGCCTCCTTGGCCTTTCTTACATGAGCTCTCAACAGGGACAGCCTGAGGGAAGGGCACAGACACAAGACATGAAACAAGAACTTAAGTTTTGCTAATGTACTATAAATACTACAAACCACTGGTTGGCCTTGTATCACTGACACTACAACAAAACAAAGTCACTTACTGAGATTGTAGCTAATGGTGACGACAGCAGTAGAGCACCATAGTCAATCCTTCAGGTCTTATCCCAATGCGCATATCTCCTGTAAGTCAACACGGCCTGAGTTTGTGGAAGCATGCTGTAGAGGTGTCTATTGATTACTGCACTTCTTGCATGAATGGTTGGGAAATACACATCTATCGACTTGTTGCTAGGTTTTTGGAGTTGTCAGGAGCTTGCAAGAATCACCTCACTAAGCCGCGGAATATCAAATAAATGATGAGAGGTTGTGTACAGAGCTGTAGTGGATAGATAATGGGAGTTTAAAACACAAGATAGGCATCACAAGCTATGCTGTAGCTGTGCTATGCTACTTCACTGACAGGAGATATTTATTCCGGTGGGAGGATGGCAGAGATTGCAGTGTCCAGTATGAATGCCAACATGCTTTTGAGATGGCATTTTAAAAGGACTGCACTGTTGGAGACAGTGGTTGCACCCTTGAAGCGTGTATTTGTGCTTGGGTCTGGGAGTTAAACTACTACATTTTTTTTTTTAGTGACTCGTGCAAAGCACCACATTTGGGATAACTCAAAAAGTTAGCAACTGCAAGTTATAAGTTAGTTGTGAGCTGTAATGCTTGGTGCCATGAAATGCACACTTTTTCTTTCTACTTGATGAGCTGTCAGTTATACTGTCTGTTCTATTTCTGCCACTCTCTTGTCTATTTCCTGTTGTTGCTGTGGTTGTCCAGTCATAGCTTTGACAGCTCTTCTCTACCGCACAACCGCTGACGAGCAGAGGTCAAGACGGCATGAAAAACAGAAGAAAAGAAAACATCATCAGATGCTCTGAAATACAATTTGCTGACACGCACAAGTGCAAACATTTTTATTCTCCAGACTCAACCCCCCCCCCTCAAGAGCCTTTTTCTTACAGCTTTCCTGAGAGGCCAGGGCAATCAAGCACTCTACCTTGTTAGGAGGTGTTAATTGGAGTTAGTCAGACTCCTCACTTTGTCAAGGAGTCTGACAACAGAATTAATTAGAATTCGAATATGTAAATCAATTCAAATTGGGGTCCTTATGGGGGAGGATTTGAAGTATTTTCACCGAGGAAAAACAGGTGCTGAGAAGATGAGCCAAGTATGTGTGCGAATATTATGACTTCTCTTTTCATGGATTTTATCTCCACTAATCCACTTTTGGAGAGGCCATAGATAAACAGTATAAATAGAGGTGTTGAGCTGTACATTGGCCTTAGTTGGATGGTTGATGGGCCATTTTTCATTTAGCCTGTTTTCATATTTTCTAAGTGCCTCGCATGGAGTTGCATTACTTAGGTAAATGCTAAAATGTGTGAAAACACCATGGCAACAACAGAAGGAATAGTAGGACTATGTGCTTTTGTGTGCTTTTCACCTAATTGGGTCTATGTTGTGAGTCAAGTCATGTAAGACATATAAATTTCATATTTAAAATCACACTTTGCTCACTTGAATCGGGAGCCGCGGTGTTACCTTGTAACACTTATTTGTATCTTGAAAAGGATTGCTCAGCTCTTTGTGCATAAATGCCACGGGTTCGGAGAAATTCTGCTTTCTATTTCCAGGAGCAGGAAAACATGACAAAAATATCTTTTATTCATGTTTTTTTATTTTTATTTATTTATTTAGATTTCCGAAGATATAAAATCTCCATTTTAGAAAACAACACATACAACAACCACACACTTTCACCCCACAGAATAAAAAACAAACAAACTCCAAAGCTCAAACTCAATATCTTCATATCTGCTCTATTGGATTAAGTATCTGAAATATAAATTAACACATGTTGTATATAAGTCTCTGAATACAATTCACCTCTATTAAGTATCTTATCGTACATCTGAGTGCTTACAAACTGTGGCCTTGAAACAGCGAATGGTTTTCACACTTGCTGTCCGATGCACTTATCTTTTTTCCGTTGTCATTTATTTTTGTATTTGTGGTACAAAATATGCTTCATTACTGGAGGAGGACGATACATTTAAAGCAGCAGATGCTCATCGAATACATAATATTGTTAAATATTTAAACAAACACAAAATAAGACATAAATAGCTATATTATATTTCCCTGACTGCTGGAAAGCATTGCATTATTTAGACGCAGGAATTTTTATTATCACTTGTTGCAATGTCAACTTGCTGGCAGCAACGTTCATGGCCTCTGTAAGAAGCCGTAAAGCAGAGCACACTAGTGTTACAGGTCTTCCTGCTGGTACACGACTGCCAAGCAAAACACCTTTCAGATTTAACTGAAAATGTATCCGATCCAGTTATTTCAGTTCCTTCAGTACAGTAGCCATTTTAGATTTTAAAACGCACGTGTAGATTTTTATTTACAAGCGATCAAAGTAGATCTCGAGATCTGCCCCGGCCTGTCTTATTGTCACACGGCCATGATGTGAATAAAAACATACCCGAGAAAGACATTTGGACAATGCTTTGTGAAAAGCTGTTTATTATCCATTTAATAACACCTCCATGAAGACAATTTGTACAAGATACATCACATTCTAAAGTGCACGAATACTGTACAACGAAAATGACTTAAATACGCAGGGAGGAAAAAAAATATCACATTTGTAAAAATTTAAAATTAAAATTTAAAAAAAGTTGTAAAAATAAATGAATTAAAAAGGGACATGCTTTTTTTCAAAAACAACAATCACTATGCATGTTTCTGCTCAGGTATGTGAGAGGGGCTGGCCTGGGAAAATAACCTTGTGCAGCTTGCTTGGGGGAACACTAAGCTTTGGCACCTTTAGAGAAAAGAGAAAAAAGACATTAACAAGGAATGGAGAGCACTCAATAATAAAACAAAAGAATTATATTTAGTTTCAATAAATACAGTCTTAGGGGCTTGTGTAGAATGCATAATAACCCATGCCTTTTGGGTTGTCCTTGTTGTACTCCTCCGTAGTCAAGTCCTCACACTTGATGGTTGGGGAGTTCTCTGTGCTTGAGCCCCCAGGGGACATTCTGCGCCTCTTGCACACCACGGAGTACACACCAGAATCGGTAGAGTCCACCGATTTCAGTGAGTGGGACGTCTCGATCCAGGTAGAGGCTGGTGGTGCGCTCTCCTCTGGCAGCTTGTCTTTAGTAACCCCCAGCTGGTCCTCCGGGAAGGCTGGGGGGCTTGGGCGAGGGGACCAGGGAAGGCCCGTGGTCATCTTGCGCTGGTAAGAGCTTCTGGTTCCCCAGCCTGCAGCCATGGAGGCGAAGGCAGAGTCTGGGTAGTAGCTGAGGGCGTGGGACGTCTGCAAGGACAGAGGCTTGATGCCGTAGGACAGCAAGCTACTGGTGGAATAGTCATTCTCGTACGACAGATCGAGCTTGTTGGAGCCCGGCTGCTGCACTGGGGGGACAAACCAGCGCTGGGCAGAGGCAGCGGCGCTGGTGTCCTCACTCTGCGGAGAGAGAAGGCTGTTGGTTTGGGGAACAGCCCGCTCGCTGGTGTAGAAGCGGTTCTGAGGCAGGTTGTTGACAAACTGGTCCTGAAAGAAAGGCTGCATGGCATAGCGGGCCCCGGGCACAATTTGAGTAGAGCGAGGGGAGTCTGTAGGCGAAGGAGTCAACCTGTCACTCTCTGGAGCCGTGTACATCCTGTGCAAAAGATGAAGAAAACACACACAAAAATATGTTCCATTAAAAGATACAAGTATACCACATGTACCACAGAAAAAAACAAATCAACCGCAAGTTCAATTCAAGTGCAAGACACTTACGAGTCATAATTGTCCCGGAAGCCTTTTGCAAAAGGATTGTGATCGATCTTCAGCTGTGTGATCTGAAACAGAAAGGGAGATCTGCCATCAAAAAAAAGTGCATCTGTGTGACGTAATGATAAAAGAAAGCATATTTCCACTACATGACATTAGATAAATTTGTTGCATCTAAATAGCTGAATAAAAACAAAAAGCATCAACGTGCTCACATCTGTGTTCTGGTAAGCAGTGACGGCTATGAACTGGTTCTCTGGGAAGGTGAAGGTCTGAGTTCTGGCCTCGTTGCTCATGTCCTCCACCCCGTCTTCTGTCACCTCCACAATGTGCAGTCGCGGTTGGTATTTATGAAGCGACTGCAAGACGATCATCTGCAAGAGGAGCAATGTGTGATGAGTGCAATGCTGTAGATATCGAGACATGCATGTCTGGGACAAACAAGCTGCTTACATGCATCTGTATTCTTTTTTTTTTTAAATCCCCTATTACTTATTGTTAAACTGTTACTAAATAGGGAAAAAAATGAAAATTGTGGCAATCGGGCTTGAAAGTTAAAATAGAATTTAAAAAAAGAAGAATAAAATTCTGAAACAATTATCAATAACTAATGAAGGTGAGCATGTCAGATCAGTATCTGACCTGTGTGTTGTTGTTGTTGGCTCCTTTGTTGTTGGTCAGCTTCAACTTGCCAAAAGAGATTTCTTGCCTCATCCAGTGAGCACCAGTGTTTGGAGATTCAGGATGAACATACATTTTATTACCTGAAAAGAAAAAAAAAGAAGTGGTGATTGGAAAGAAACAGAAAAGAAGAGAGCAATGCGCCTCTTAAAACTGGTGTCTTAACATAAGAAATCCCTTTTTTAAAAGTCATTTTCACTGACTGATAACGCACCCCAACATTTGATTTTAATAACCCCACGCTCTTGGGAAAATATTGGTCATATTCAATTAAAATACACAATTCCTTCTCTCTTTTTTTTAGCTTTAATAAAAATTATGAATTAAAAGTAAATTTGAGAGAGACTAATGGAATTAAATTAAATGTTTAAGTTTTGTTTTTAAAAGAAGCTGAAAATTATTTTTTTTTTCCCTTCAAATTATTTTCATTAAATTATCAAATTAATCGTTTTTAAAGTGTTTAAAGTTTGAATTCTTTGGCTCACCAGCCATTTAAAAAAGGGAACATTTAAGCAATTTCGCACTTGAGTTGGTTCCCGGGTGATGATGTGACACTTCAAATTGAAATTGTACTGAAGAGCCTAAATTGTTCCATCAAAACGCAGCCTGTCAAAACAGCCCGCTGCAATTTTAATTTAAAAAACGCTGCTTCATTCTAAAACAGAGACGTCCCGATGTGATTCTCACGTCCTCCAGCTGACTGAACAGGCCTTTAACATTCCTGCATCATTTCTACATTCTAGAATTTAAAACATTTAGAAAAAACGCGAATTCGCCGGCGCTGTAAGTCTATCACTCACCTTGCATATTATTGTCTGCTTTTCCACAAGTGACCCACTTTCCTCCCTGAAAGCGCCAGTGATTCGGGTCAGCCAAAACAACTTCTACAAAGACATTGTAATGGGCCGTGAGGTTGAGTCCGGTGATGTTGAAACTGAGGAATGGGAACATCCGTCTGAGAAAAGAAAGGAAAGGAAACAAGAATAATTAAAACAGCTGCGACTATGAAGCAGGAAAAAACTAAATCACAAAACTTCACTGCATGGGACTCCTCACAACTATGCTCACATTCAGTTTGAAATGACAGCACGTTTAACCTGGTGTGTGAATGTGCATTTAGAATTTACCAGAAACGAACAAAAATGTTATTTAAATGCGCCAAACTCCGGGAAAACGCGCTAAGTGAAGATTTGGGTTGTGTGCGTAAAATTTTGCCCATGCGTAAAAATCCTGTGTGTATTTAGACAAATAAAGACTAAGCTGGAAATATTCGAACGAATTTCATATTCTGCACAAGAAAGGCCCGATTTCTACGATGAAAACGGGCCTTTGGAGTCGGCTGTGGCTGCGCGTCTGCTTACCTGCCCTGTTTCGTGATGATCATCTCGGTCTGGTGCCGGTGGAATTTCAGCCACAGAGGACGGTTACACAGATAGACCTGCGCTCTGGCTCCGGCCGCTGACCCTGGCAGAGACATGGAGCCAATACCGGTCCCCGTCCCGGGATAGGAGGGGTACAAACAGCCCGGACCCTGGCTGAACTGATACCCTCCGCTGCTGAACTGGCTCCGGCCGGTGCACACGGACGAGGAGGAGAAGCCTGTCGGCGGCAGGACGGATCCGTAATGAAGTGAAGCCGGGTACCTGGAGCTGCTGGACCCAGAGTACACTGACCCGGTCTGTCCTGCATAAGGAAAGAGGGAACAGGGGCTTGCCATGTCGGAACTCGCCTGGGACGATGAGATGAAGTATCTGTCAGAGCCAAGTTCGTCTATGTTGTAACGCCGACCGCTCGTCAACTCGTCCTCACCGAGCACCGGGGAGCCTTTCCTCCCATCGGGCCCGGTTTTAGCGAAAGTGTCCCCCTCTCCCTCACCCAGCATCCCGTTTCCCACCCCGCTCAGATATTTCTTAGAAGCACTGCTAGACTCTGATTCCGTCCGGTCGACTTCTTGATATTCAAGCTGCGATGGTGGCCTCGGGCTGTTGTTGGCACTGTCCGACGAGGAAAGGTTGAAAAAGGTTTTGGGTAAATTGATGCTAGCGCTGGGAAGGATGTTCTCTAACTGCATTGTTTAAGATCTGGCAATAAATAAGAAGAGTTTCAGGAGTCCAGGAGAGTGAATCTCAGCCGAGGAGGCGACACAACCACCGGCGCCCTGGGTTGTTTTCTGTCTCTGCACGCCTCCCTCCCTTTTCGAATGATGGAAGGAAAACCTTCTCCTCACCTACGGATTTTCAGATCAGATTATGGGCTGGATATGAGATGATCAGCGGCTCTTATAAGATGTAGTTCTCCACACGCCCGTGATTGTAAGAGATAGGGGAGGAGCTTTTGGAGCAGCGTGCGGGGGCACCAGCCCTCTCTGTAGCCAATGGTCGCACTACTCTAATTCAATTAGAAAGCGTCTGGTGGAAATAATATGAAGAGAACATTTGTCATGATTGTCGTTAAGTTTTTAAGCGTGGATCTCTGCGCGCACGACAAATCCAATATTTTATGGGTTTACGACGAGAAGACAAACGCCAATAACCTCCAGGTTCTTGTGCAATATTAGCAAGTGATCATTTTCTCAGAGGCTAAAGGGACAAGTTGGATTTCTTCACACTGTACAGACTAAAAACCAAAAGACCGAAATTAGTCGCGCCTGAGCAGCGCCGCGTTCCCTCATCACGCGCGCACAATCACATCTAAACTTTTCAGCTCCGGCTTCAGGTCATCACGCAAACACACACACACACACACACACACAAAGTGAGATATGATGGCTTTGTCAGATCACTTTCACTCACTCAAACAACGAGATTAATCCTCGATGAACAGCAAACAGTGAGACCCTTCTTCCCCCCTCTCTCTCTCTCCCTCTCTCTCGCTCTCTCTGCAAACACTCCAACACGTTCAGAAAAAAAAAAATCACATGTGCACCTTGTTTCCTATAATTGGCCTCCGTCGCCTCTTTCACTTCCAGGTTTTCAGTGTTGGCTCCAATAAATCCATCGACTGTAAAAACGGGCTGAAAAGGTTTGACTGAAATGAAAAAAAAAAAATCTTATTTCATTTGTTTTTACATATTTTTGAACTTACAAGCTTTTATTCCATTTTCTTCCGCAGGATATGTGACGAATTGAATTCTTGTGTTTTATTTCCGTCCAGAAACGGAACAAATTAAAATCTAAATGTGTGGGCTTTTATTTTCTATAATCGGAGTTTATTTTTATATCCAACATTTGAATTGTCAGATAACAAAAGGCATGCTTTACTAATGACTAAATAAAACTGATTAGATATTAGGAATTAGAAATAAACAAACACATTTAATTGATCTGCTCATGAAAAAATCTGAAAGCGTTCAGGCTCAGGGAATATTTCATTTCATTTCATACTGAGTGGGTGCGTGATGGAGAAAATGTTTCAGAAAACAGAACAAAAGGCCTCGTTTCATTTCATTTATTTATTTTTGCATTTAAAATCAAAAAGAGGTGAATCGGAGCGTTTAAATGGAGGTGAACCTAAGCCACAAAATGAAATAAGACGCACGGCACAGTTCTGCCTGGAGATGCCTGAACGGGAAGAAAGGATGCAGTGACACACTGCACGAGTGTTCAAGCAAACCGGAGAAGGAAGGATGGAAATAAAAAGTAAAGGTATATGACCACAATTACTGTGTATTTTAATTTAAAAATAATTATTAAATAACATGTATACTGTAAATAAAGTCTCCAAGTCTGTGTGTGAACCTCTGCGCGCGCGCACACACACACACACACACACACACACACACACACACACACTCTGAGTGCGGGAGATCGAGAAGCTCCCGAAACCAGAAATAATCTTTGCACAACAAAACGTCGTCCACGCAGTGTGCAGGCCTCATCATGGAGAGGTTTGACACCGGCACAGCGCTCTCTAGTGACGGATCAGGATAACTTTCTCATCATTGCTTATTTTAAAGTAACTTAAGAGTGAAAGAGAGCCACACGCAGGCAGATACTCTCACTCTTTCCACTTGTATCTCACTTTACATCATCTTCAGCTGCAGTGAACTCAGCCTGTGTCCGTGTTTGCATCCCTGTGAGTGTGTGTGTGTGTGTGGGCAGTTTGTGCATGCGTGAGTCTTAAAGTAAGCTGGAGGGAGGGAGTAAGGGGTGAGATGAATTTGGGGAAAATGGGGATACAAATCTGTGAAAAGCTGAGGGAGCGTCTCGGCTGGAGGCAGATTGGCTCGTGTCATAAATGGGACAGTAAAGCTGGCTACTGGGCCATCAGGGGACCACGAGCTACATGCGTACAGCACACAATCTGTCAGTCAAGACCGAGACCCTTCCCAGACTGCTGCACGGCGACAGAAACACCAAACATCTGACAACTGAGATCAAGCTTCTGTTTTTTAAATGACTCTAAACCAGTCCTATTATTTGTTCTGACCCCCTGCGCGAACAGAAAATCTCACTTATCTGCAGCATAACCAAATCCTGATTTTCAACCAATCGCCTCGTTTCTTCCCTGCTCTTTGTGACAAATGTAGAATTCCTCAGGGATGCTTGTAAAATGATGCAGCTGGAGCAGGTTTGGCGTTTGTGAAATAGGGTTACTCTAAGTTATTAATGCCATTTTATAAAAGTCCGGAAGAAGTACTGTTGCGAAAGTCAATTTTCTATGAATCCCGGAGGCTTTTGAGGGGAGTATGTTTGAATGTACAAGCATCGAAAGGATCACTGTGGGCCTGTGAACGTGATCCAGGATTGAACATCATATACTTTTTGGTTGAGTCCGTCTGCCTTGCACACATACACGCGGCAGAGGTGCTGCTCTCTTGGATCACGGTTGCTACAGGCTGTTGTTCTATAGTTGGAGGGTAAATCTGTAGATCAAAGGAAGCTGCATTTGTATGAGAAGCAAAGTCGCACATTTCACACCTGAGCTGTCAACACCTCATTAGTGCAATCCTGCTCTATAGCATTTCTTATTTAATGGACCCTTGCATGATCAGCAAACGACTGATAAATGATGTTAAGGGAGGGGGGAAAAAAACGTGGCTTTGGTGCCACCTGCATTTGGTCAGCCTCTTCCATCCTTTAGTCTCATTAAGATATCGGTCACGTGAAATTCTCTATGCGTGAATTATTTCACAACTGATCATTGTACTTTACGGCTATGTTTCACAGATGATTACAAGCCCATTGAGAGAAAATCTTGACAAAACAAACCCAATGCTGTTGTTTTAATGGCCGTGGTCTAAAAGTATGTTAGTTTTCCAAAATGACCCCAAAGACTCAGTTGCCATTTGAAAGCTAGAAAACAAAATAAATGTGATTTACAGGCCACCTATAAATAAACTAATTCCAAATGAGGTGGATGTTTAGGTCCTACTCATAAAGGAGCTCCCACTTGTGACCTGTCAGCATGTTTCTTGACCACCTATAAAAGTCCAAGTGTGTCTGAGATGACCCTCTTTGGCCCCGGGCCAGGGCCCGCACGACAGGGGAAGGGAAGTCTTACCATATTGTTGTCAGAGTAGATCATCAACAGAGCACATGAAAGGAATACATTCCAGGTTTTATGGGCCAAGGTGGCTGCTGAAGCCTTTGCTCTGGAGTGAATTCATGTACCCCATTGCAAGGATTAATAACGCAAGTCTCATTAGAGATCCTCGCCACCGAGACCCCTGGAGGGAGGGGTGCTGGGAAAAGAACCGAGTGCAATGTGCACCATGTCAGCGCCGCGCTCCTCCGCAAATCATCATCCTCAAGAACATTTTTATTGGAAAGAATTTATTTCACAAGTTTATCAAAGATGTCCCTCAGTATATTTTCCAGTGCGTGGGGATTGCTAACATTTAATCAAAGCAGTAGTCTTTACACAAGGAAAGCTTATGTTACAGACATGCTGCTGTCTTCAAAGATACAAAGGTGACAGCTTTCATGAATTTCCATTTGGGTACATATTGCTTTCATCAATTACTTTTTCTTATTTCCTTGTCTCCACCATTTTCGCCATGATTTAAACAGCATGAGGTTTCCCCTCCGGACTGGACAAAATGTATTTGTGTAAAACAAGAGGCTCATATTTTTTTTCGCCGTGCTTCTTTGTTTTCACTTATACTCAAAGAACATTAGAATATGTAAAGTGTATTCATGTTTGATGTCGTGTATTTCAGATGTCATTCCAGCAGACCAAATGATCATGAAATGGGAATCTTCCCCATCTGCAACCAGTCAGTGAGTGAGACCCGCGGGAATTCTCTCTATATATGCAGCATGTTTGAGTTCCGCAAAATACATTAAAATTCGCCGGATTGCATTAAACCATCGGATGCTACTTTGCGTGATATCAACAGACAAGTCTCAATGTCAGCATGTTGCTGCATGCATGCATGTGTGTATGTGTTTGCTTGCCTGTTCTGTGTGTCTGGCCTGTGGAAGCAGAGCTGGATTATTGCAGAGACGTATCTGGGGATATGTGAGCCCAGTGCTTTTGTGATGCACAGGTTTTCAGGGGGCAATGATAATCCACTGTGTTAAGACAAATCTTAGAAAAATAAGGTGTACCGACTGCATTCAGGGAAATAGGATTGAAGCCGCACTCACTGTATTTCATTCCCCAAGGCATGATAACATGATTTTTGGATTACTGCATTATAGAAAGTGTCACCCAGGACCTTTGGGGAAAGCAGCAGGTACACCGTATGGAAACAGGGTGTTTGAGGTATCAGTGCTCTTCTTATTTGACTTCTTATCCCTTCTCACAAATAAATTATCTTCAGGTACAGTCATGCTTATCGCAGTTTTGAAGTCAAGTCTTGTAATGTTTTCCAGCTGTTGGGAAAATGTTGAATAAATGCTGTTAAAAAAAATAAGGGGGTCAACTACAGACTTTCTTCTTTGAATTGGGTAAGCAGATCACTGAACTGATTCCACCTTCTTACTTTCACTCACTGTGTCATCATGGGAAAAACGTGAAGCCAAATGACACCAAAAGTGGATGGCAGTCCAGTGGCCCGAGTCTCACCCTCATCCCCATCTTAGCATCAACCTTTGCTGACCCAGTTCTCCCAGCCCAGCCTCCCGAAACACCGGAGTAATTGACGTGAGGGACAGAAGCAAAATAGCAGGTGCTAAAAGTTTGACAGCGTAGACTGGATGTACGTGTTCCCTGGAACGTGAGGTGTAAGGGAGGGTGGCGGGGTTGTATCGACTCGGCATTAAAGCCTCCAAGAGGCGTACTCTCTTTGCCGAGGATAGTTGGGGTAAGGTGGGGGAGGAGGGGGAGAAGGTCTCACAATTGAGCTCGTGGACCAACCAGCCAGGTCCACCAAGGCACGACAACCCAACCCAGCTCACCCCTGCTTCTCTGTCCTTTCCCATAGCACTATTACTGCCAAACAAGCTGGGCTTTTATCACATTGCTAACCCTGACTCAGAAACTGCATTTCAGGAGGACCCTTTATTTTTTTCTCCTCTTGCCTTTTTTTTTTTTTTTTTTTTTTTTTTTTTTTTTGGACAGGGAACACTAACAGATTTACACCACAGGAGTATTCTGCTGCTGCTCCTGCCTCAATGTGGTTAAATCAGTGAGTCAGAAGTGAGAATGTAGAGTTTTAACACTTCTCTCTCCCGGTATAAAAGCTTCTAGAGCGACACAGAGGAAAGCCCTAACTGACTTACTGTCTACCAACCACAGGCATATGCTAGTGGGAGGGAGGTTATGTAGACATGATTAATGGTTTAAGGTTGACCCCCCCGGTGAAGCGGGGATGTTGCCTCGGCATCTTCAGTCTCCTCTGGGGAGCAGGGACTACATTTGCAGTGCTTGGAGGCCCTCAGATGCCATGCACAAAATATCGTCATCGCTGCTTTTAAGGCCTCATTTATTATGAACACTGGACACATTTAAGTCAATATTATTATTCCTCTTCATTGCTTTGTGCAATTAGATATTAAACTAGTTGATAAAATGCCAAATTATTCACTGAAAAAGCTCCTATTTTTGCTCTGGAGAAATGCATCCAGCAGCCATTAGATATAATTAGAGACCACAGAATGCTTTTGTATTAAAACATTTGCAGCAATTTGGCAGCTGTATAATTTAGATGTACTGGATCATGCCATGCACATACATGGAAACACACAGGCGTGCATGCGCGTGCTCACACACAATCATATACGCTTGCCGGCGTGTATGCACACACGCTCATATATGCACACACAGAGGGACCTCAGTGCAGCGGACACCTTCAATATTGAACCCAGACCCAGGCCTGGTCTCTGTATTTACATGTAAATGGTCTACAACAATCTGCGGCCCCTTTCGTCTGCTCTGTCCCTCCAGCCGTCTGGGCCTGGGGAAGAGAGCCTGCTAGTCAGATGGGGGGACCACATCAGATGGGCTCCCATGGTTATGGAGCCAAACGCTCCAAAGAAAGAGGGAAGAGGCTGCCTGCCTGGCAGCCACTGAAACAGCAGGGACTCCCACATATCATGGAAGTGGTCCATGGTTTTGGTCTCCATCTCTGACTGGAGAGCAGGGGAGAGATGTAAAGGACTAAGCAAAAGGACTTCCTGGCTGAAAGCAAAGCAGACATCATTTACGTTTAAGCGAAGGCCCACTCATGTGTGGCTTGCAAACAGACTAGGTGGGACAGCTTAGTCAGGCTTTCTAGAAGGGGGCTGAGAACCTTGTCTCTTCCTAGTGGGTAGAGGTGTCATATTTGACAAGTGTATATGTGGATGTGGAGGGGTGGGTGTCAGTGATAAGAAATTACGAACAGCAGTGAGCATGCATATCCAAGTCACATGGTGGAGGGAAGGAGCCTGCCTGTATTTGTTCCTTATGATCGTCTGTCGAGTGTTTGTGTGTCCTTCTGTGCTGGCGGGTCAGATATGGTGGAGGTCTAGACACATGGACCAAACATTCTGTCTGACTGGGGAGCGCTTGTTTCGAGGTTCATCTGATGGTTGTGGACCTTGATAGAACAGACCAGCCGACACAGGCTGGACGCACACGCAGTGTTAATGGTCCAGACTTCACTTCAAAAAAAAAAAAATATCTGGTGTATGTTGAGCTACTCGAAAACTCAGACTTGTAGCCGTTCTTTCTTTCGAGTGTGGAGGCACACAGTATGAAATGAATAATGTTTTAGTGTCTGCTGGAGTTGAATGACCTACAGTCAACTTGAAGAAATTAAAAAGCAAGGTGTTATTTACTTGGTTTGCAAAATGATGATTCAACTCACGACCCCGTCAGAGAGAGGGGGCATGCCTTGATTTCCAGGCAACAGAAAACAGATGCTCACAATGACTTATAGTGGCTAACAAGTTCAATGTCAAGTCCCATGTCTCACAAGTAGTATTTGGCAAACTGGTATTGAGTTTAAAGGAATAATCTGGCATATTAAGTGGAAAACTGGCTCTGTTCAAAGGTAACAGAATGTGACCATCAGCACCCCTAAATCACTATTCATCATAATATGATGGCTTACAGTATGAAAGACTATAGTTACTGCTCTCAGCCAATAAATTAGTCGCAGCACATAAACAAGAATAAAAAGGCAAATTCTCATTTTTAAACTCCAGGTTCTGTACACATCACACAAACAAGATATGACATATTATTTAGTGAGCTTTGGAGGTGCTGGCAGATGGATTCTGCTACTTTTGAATCAAGACAGGCTAGCCGTTTCCCACTGCTTCCACTGTGCTAAGCTAAGCTAAGCTGGCTCCAGCTACTCTACAGACGTAAAAGTGGCACCAATCTTCTCATCTAAAGCAGATAAGCATATTTCTCAAACTATTACGTCATCAGAGTGAAGTCCGACATATTTACATACATCATTTTCAGACAGATGATGCAACCAGGGACATAAAACAAATGACAGGGGCAGGGAACCACATGTTTGTGTGATGAAATCCTAACAGTAACTGTCCTTCGCAGCTCTGGTTGATGCACCAAGGGGATCCCCAGTGATGGCCAACTTTCAGCACAAAATCAGGCAGAGGACGACACACCAGCCTAATACCTTCCACCACTGGAAGAATGTCCCCCACCTCCTCACCAGCGCAACGAGCGATCACACCTTGCGCAGAGAGAGACAAAAGGGGAGCCCCAGGCTGGTGTGGTCTTCGTATAGCTGTGTGAGTGTCTTGGGTGTGTGCGTGCGTGTGTGAGTGCGTGCGTGGGTCTCTATGTCTGCCGTGTGCCTGTGTGTGTATGTGAATAGCTGTGTGGGGGACAATGCAACACGTTAAACCAATGTGGGAGGTGTGAAGACAGGGTATCTGCTGCAGTCAAAATGAACAAAGAAGAAAACTGCTATTGCTTTGTTTTCACATCTTGTGAAATTGCAATTAATTATGTTCATTGTTAGGCTTTTTTGGTTTAGGCTAGTTGTCTATAGAATTGTTGCTCATTAGATGCCATAAATATTAAGTGGCTCTCCGTGGAAAGAAACAATCACAGTCACATTGACATGCACTGAGGCCTGGTTTACACAGCCTACATCAAAAAGCTTAAATACAAAAATTCAGCATAAAAAAAAGAGAACACTGCATTGTGAGAAAGGGGGACAAATCAGTGTATAACCCATACGATCATTAGCAATTTCATTTTATTTACTTATTTAATTTTATTATTTGTTTGAAGCGATCTATGTAGGTGCCTAGGGTTTATGTCACCTGTGTGGTTCACCGTGGTTTGCAGTGAGTCACCCAGAGCTGCAGAGGATGTGAGTGGGTGGCCTCACTGCCATGAAGCTATTTTCTTTTTCACTTTCACAATCACTTAGGAGGAGTCATATTTCAAGTTGAAATTGTACTGACAGTGTTAATGTAGTGCCAGAGAATAAGTGTCAATATTATACATTATAAGTAAGGCCACTGGCCAGGTGCAGAAAAAAGGCTCAAAAACTCTCTCCACTTTCTGTTATTCATGTTTACTTATGGAAGCATTTGTTGTTCCTGTATTAATATCCACCTCAACTTTAGATGAGAACCAGAACGGTCTGATGTGATCATTATTTCAGTTCCTACAGCACAATAGTTTTTTTTTTTTTTTTACAATAGGTCCATTTGATTTTACTAAGCCGACACGTACAATAACAGGAGCCTGAAACCAAAGCAGCTAAATGGAATTCAGCCATCATTAATTTTAGTATTCACACCCGCGCTCTTCTTCCTGTGACATCTCATTAACTGTTTGCAAGACTTTGAGTTAACTAACGTTTCATACGGCCTCTCCAATTCAGACAATGTGCTGGCACACAGAGGCTTCACAGGGCTCCTGGTGTACCAACATGGCATCTGTCAGACGCGTCGAATGGACCGGTTGCAGGAAACTCACAGGTGTATTAAGACTGGCTGCATTCCACTTAGGGGAGGTTGCGTGCTGGTTCCGCTGATAGTATGACAGGTGCACTGTCACCTGTGAAACGTAAGACAGACAAGGGAGACACACACAGACAAGCCAATTAACAAATGGTTTATTCAAAAAAGAAAGAAAGAGAGACAGACAAAAGTCGTGGCCTGCGAGCCTCGGGCGTTGTCTGTTTGCCGATGACCCTCAGCAACACATACTACAAACGAGACAGAAAGACAGGTCGGAGAGGGGCGTCACACGTTTCCAGTCCATTTCTGGCAGGCTGTGTGACTTTTGGTGCTAAGCTATTAGTGTTAAGCTTAATCTGTGCTCCTAACCTCCTGTGATATCAGTGTCAGTGAATCAGTGTCAAAATAACTAATAATTAAGTAAAGATTACAATACATACAAGTAAATATATAAACACAATACAATACAAGGACAGACATACAAACTCTTAATACTCATAGTACATAAGTATTAGTAAGTAAAGGTACTCGTGATGCAGAATGGTCCATTTCAGATATATATTATTGAATCACTGCAGCTGGATAATCGTCCACTAATCAGAAGACCGATGGTTCGATCCTCAGCTCCTCCACTCTGCATGTCGAGGTGTCCTCTAGCAATAAACTGAACCCCACATTGCCCCTGAAGGCTGCGCCATCGGTGTGTGAATGTGATTAGTACTTTCTGATGAGCAGTTGGCACCTTGCACGGCAGCCGCTGCCGTCCGTGTACGAATGTGTGTTTGAATGGGTGAATGTGATGTGTAGTGTAAAGCGCGCCTTGAGTGGAAGCCTAGAAAGACGCATATTTAATATACATATTCTATAATACTATCTCATAATATATTAGTGTGAAGCACGGTATGCTCTTAGTGGAGAGCGATATAGAGTTTCATCTGTGGAACCTTCTGCCTCATTTCAAGGCTGGGAAGGAAACTCAGTGCAGCCAGAAACAAGATTTACATTTTTATTTCTATTTTGTTTTATTTATTTTTGCTGCACACTGTCAGGAAATGTCCTGCCTGTATAGTGGAATAGAAAAAGACTCATGTTTTATTTATTAATCAGTATCCTGGTATATCTTTATATTATGTTAGTGATAGAGGTGGTTGATGCAAACCTTGTGAAAAATAATTTAAATATATTGGTCACACAAAATTTCTTTGTTAAATACTAATATTAGTACTACTATTATAATACTTGAGTAAATGTACTCACATTCCACCACTGTGTTTACGCATAGCAACAATTTTAACCTGCTTGATGCAGGAATGATGCAGATCATCAGGATGTAAAGCACAAAAATGACCTAATATATGTAAGCTTCCTCAAACAAACCTCCTGTATTCAAGGAGACAGCAGAGAGATGACAATAAATTAGCGCAGAGAGCTGCAACAAAGGTCCCTGGCTAGGGACACTGTGGTTCAAGGTCTTGGCCACCAGGTCACCTCTCATCTGTTGTTGTTTTTATCATCCTGTGACTTTCCATCCTGTCCTTCCTCTCGACAGATAGATGCAGTCAGATGCACATACAGTTTAGAAAACCTGAGCTGAAACTCGTCCCAGTTTCGCACTGCTCACTCGACCGACATTCTGCCGGTCTTGGCAGGGCCGACGTGACTCGGGGTTCAACACAAGGGTAGGCAGGCATCAAATGACTCCTGCCAATTAACAGCCACCCGCTCTCTGCTCTTTGTGGCTTTCGGATTCCTACCGTAAACAGGGTCACCAGTTGCTGCCACCCCTCTCTAACCCTGCATGCATGTGAGCTAGCTATCTTACCCATGACTCACACTGCAGGATGAAGTGTGTGTGTGTGTGTATGTGTGTGTGCATGTGCATGTGTTTACTGTAAGTGTGTTATGCTGAAGCCTGCTGGCCTTCCTCCCTGCCGAGGCCAGAAGGCATGCTCCCCGAGTCCTGCCAGCTTCTCCACAGTCTGGGGCCACTGATGTCAGAATGGCAGGAGCTTGTAGGCGGCTGCTATTAGTGAGTCCTCTTCACGCCGGATTCTGGAGTTCCATCAGCTGGTTGTGTAACTTGTTTCTTGTGGGACAAGGAGGAGGATGCATGTCTGTGTTTCTGTGTGTGTGTCCAGAGAGAGGGGAGGTGTGAGGAGTTGGGGGCTAACTTTTGGCTCCGGGCAGAGCAGCGTGAGTGAGTGGACCTTCATCCAGAATAATGACACAATATCAGCAACACGAACGAGTAACTTAGCCATGTCTGAGCTCGATTTCTCGGATTTTGAAATAAAAACACACTGATGATTTCGACACGAACACCTCTGAACAGCTGTCCTCCCCACGTCTGTGTTTATGGTTCAGTCCTGCCTCCTGTATAGAGCAGCAGCAGGGGCGAACCATCACATTTGGTGCCCAGCGTGGGGGCGGTTGGTGAGCTGTCGAGCTCCAACTATCCCATGGAGCTTTTCTTCTGTCTTTTCAGTACAATTTTGACTAACCTCATTTGCATCTGCTAATTAGATCCTGTTAGCATAATTCATACACATGACACCCTTTTGAAGCTAATGAATAGATACATCTCCAGACAACTCGCAAAGAGCATTTAATGAGACTCAACTTACTCAAGAATGCCTGTTACTGTGAAGAAAAAGAAAGTTGAGGAAGAAAATCAGAGGCATTACATTTTGTACCTAAAAGTCAGGTGGGAGTTAAATATTAAAACTTGATAATGCAGTAATACTGCAACATAATGAATTCATACACCTGCGTTAAAGGGGTTTATACACGTACGCTGGCAGTAGACATCAGTTATTCTGTTTTTTTTCTTTTCACGCTGAATGAAAAGTTTTTAAAAATCATCACTCCATCCTTTTGTGATAATATGAGAGGACAGTACAGATGGCAGGACGTGGATTATAACAGCGATTCTGAAATCCACAGCATCTATCTCTGTTTAGATAAGCTATATGCAAAACACTTCGTTATGAATATTCATAAGGGAAAAAATGGTAAATATGATTCATCTTATACAGCTGGGTATAATTCACAGAGACAATGTGTAGAATAGAGCAGAGTCTTCCTGCCAGGTTGTTAAAACAGGAAAAAAAAAAAGAAGAAGAAGAAAACGCCTGCGTGTACTTACATATCTGAGCTGCTGATCTCTCCATTATCAGGATGTATTCCTGATGAGAGTTCACAGCTTTCACAGCGACCCCCCTTAGATCTGGGTCACCACAGGAGGTACGTTCCTACTACTTAACACACAGCTCTTCAGGCTCTTTATTTTCAACTTCTCTGCTCGGATCAAAATTGATAGACACTTTGAGCCCGACACTTGTTCCTCACCTTTTTTTTTTTCCTTAAAAAAATGTTACGTTTCTTTTTAACAATACTCAGTATATGGACTTCATTCCTTTGATAGTTACACCAAGTACACAGAAAGTCTGCCGTGCGGCCCCACAGCTGTCACACACGTCTTTTTATAATTATATGAAATGTCGGCATAAATTTGTGCTCAAATTTGTGAAATACAGACTCTACTACTGAATTATCTCGATACATTTAGATCTGTGACATGTGATCAGGGTCATTTATTCACCATTTAATGAACAAATAAATACATTTCCCCCACCTTAATTTATCCTTCTTTGATTTTATTCATTTATTTATTTTTAAATATTATGTCAATCAAATCTGAAAGAAGTTGTAAGGGTAAATCAGTGTATTATGTTTGGGCCGACGTAATAAAATGTGAATAAATTATCGGCTCTATTAGAAACATATCTGTGGGAAGTTTTATTAAAAAGTCAAATAAAAAATGATTAAAACATCAGTAGCGAGGCTTCGCCTGCTGTACTGATCGAACTCGATTTTAGACACTTGACATGTTGCTTTGGAATAAGTTTTCAGGCAATGGCTGCTTTCTGAAAGTATTCTGTCATTCTTTTAGTATTAAGGCCTGAAAAGATATATTCTGTTAATATTAAAGAACATTTAGATTTCTTTTTTAAATGTGTAGCAAAAGAGATGCTGAACCAAATGTGCAGATTCAAGATGATCAGGGTTGAGAGTGCTTTAAGCTGAGTATTTGAAGTTGTGAAAGTGCATCGGGAATTTTTAGAGCAACTTCTTACTAAATTAAATTATCTTTCATTTTTGTGCTGATATTCATGTCGATTCATTCTCTACTTGGTGGCTAAAGTGACTTGAAAGTCCTCCAAAGAGTTATGTTTAATAGAGAGTAATTTAGTAGCAGATTTTTGAATAGTTCTGTTAGTATTTAAGGAACTAAACAAAAAAAGTGAATGGTAGAAAACCAAGTTCCTCCAACATTCATGAAGCATCATTCGTGTCTCTTTACTACAAACTACAAACAACTGTGTTGTAATTACAACTTAAAAATATGCCTTCTTTATACAACCACTTACTTTGATTAGCACAGATTCATTTCCACATTTAGAGGCTGTAGCGTGGAGTGTTGGAGTTCTGCTGTCATTCTGGTGCGGAGCTCCACCTGGCTGATTGAGTGAGGACTCAGCGGGGAGTCTTGAATCATCTCAGCTGAGGCCTCATGGCTTGGCCTGGCTGGAGCCCTCATGATGTGATACCATAGTGAGCCAGGCCTGAGTGTGTTGGTGCCGGAGTGTGGGTGTGCTTGTCTGTGTGGCTGCGAGTGCATGCGTGCATGGATTCCGTGTATGACTATACGTGTGTATGCATAGTGATGTGTGTACTTAACTACACGTGCACACTCGTGTGTGTGTGTGTGTGTGTGCGCGCATTTGAACAAGTGTGTGTGTGCACTAGAGTTTGTGTGTGTGCGTGTGTGTGTTTGCTCCCGTCTGCTCCCTCCAACCGGTTGATCTTTCACATTTCGCACGGGCAGGAGGGACAGGAGGCTGCCAGGCTGCGCCCGGAGCCTGGGTACAGTACGGTTAGCAATGCCCGGCATTCATTAGCACCTCCCAAGCTGTCTGCACTTTTACCAAACGCTCTAGCTAGCTAACATGCACTGGCTCCCTGCTCCCTGCTCTCGTCACCCCAGTAAAGGCCTTCACCATGCGTTGGCTCCACTCAGGCACAGCTGAGGCCTCCAGTCTTGGCTTGGGCCATTTCAACTTTGTTACAGTTCAGCACAGTGACACAATGAGAAGCCAGGCAGCTTTGACACAGTTCATAGAACTTTATAGTGGAGGACGTGAATTCCCCTTTAACTCTTTTGCACTGAGTTACTCAATACTCTGTTTCACAACAGTTTGTATGGGACAGTGTGGCCAACATGTTGCGTGTACCTGATATCACTTTTATTGTATTTCCTGTTTCCTGATTGCCGAAACAACTAAGAGATGCTCAAACTCACATGTCAGCAAAATCATTGGGCTCTGCCCTCACACATGCTTAAATAAATACACCTCTCTAATTAATTCTGATTATGTAATTGGCTAGCATCCACTGTGCCTGTTAGCTAAGAATATGGATATCCCATATGGATGTAAATATTAACATAAATGTCCTCTAAATACGGCACAAGGGTCGCAAAAATTCTCACCCACTACTGCAAAAGCCGGGGTTCGATACATCTGGCTTAGCTGTGCATGCCAAATAACATGATTGGCAGTGTTTGCCGGTGGGAAGCCGGTGAGGGATCATGTCCCTGACGCTTGCGCTTATGACTCCCACGATAACAAACAATTGACTTTCTTTCCACGTTGTAAGGTGTAACCAAACTGAAGGAATATGCAAAGAAAAAAACAGAGTCAAAATATATTTATGCGTGTGTGACCAGAAGAAGAGCCCTATTACACACACACGCACACACATACACACACAGTTGGCACTCTGCTGAGTGAGTCACTTGCTTTTTTACACTTTACTCGATCATATGACTTAATGACAGTTCTCAAGGAAGGAGAGAAAGAGCTAAAAACTCAGACCTTAGGACTGGAGCTGTGATTCTACGGCAGACGACATTGCACAAGCGCGTCTCACCTCATCGCTCATCTCTTTGTTTTACACTTCCATATCTTCCTCTCCGTCTCTTACCCACTCTCTCTACCGTCTCATATGTTCTCTCTCTCTCTCTCCTCCTTCTCCTCTCATTTGATCCTCTCTCTTTCCATCACAGGATCAACAGGCTGGGAATACCTCTGAGAGCTGTGACCGGGGTGCAAAGAACACAGCAGGAGTGGTATTTGCCAGTCTTGGCACTTTCCCAGCCAACTCCATTAAAGGCTGAATATACTCCTTCTGAAGTGCTTCCGAAAACCCTGTCTATTCAAACTTCTGAAACTCTTTCATGGTGTCTGAAAAATTAAGATCTGTGAGATGTTGAATGAAATACGGATCCTTTTTAGCATTATGGCTAGGAATCCATAGACTGGAGTGGCCATGCATCCATCCTTTAATGTAAGCCAGTTTAAAGAGAGAATATAGAACTTTAGAGAGGAGAAGAGATAACACATCTTTGCTGCTACAAGCTTACTTGACTGGTAGCTGTTGGTTGCTAATGTTAGCTAGCATAAGTTTTATGATGTGATAGCATTATGCTTAAGGTTTGGTTAGGTTTAAGCACAAAACAGCTAGATTGAGCCTTTTATTTCTACAGACACTGCAGGTCCTCTTCCGCCATTTTTCTACAGTAGCCCTGAATGGACAACCTAAAGACTTTTTGTGCCACCATGAAGTAGTTCTGTAAGTTCAAATATGATGTTTTAACATATTTCTTGGGAGGAAGGCTTCATTTTGCTGGTTATAAATGCTGATGTTGGTTAAGATGGCAAATCACTAGTAACCCATAGAAACCATATTTATGCTCAGTGCATCTTAAATTGCTTAATGACTCAAACCATCATAACCTGCTCAAAGTGGTGCTGAAGACCTATATAATCATAACACCATCATTGTGAATGAAAAACTGAAATGGAAAAAAAATTTCCAAGTTGTTGCGCTGTGTTTTAGGTCCGGGGTCCTCGATCAACGTGTGTCAAGCAACACCTAAGTTGTGAAATAATGATGGAAATCAAACTGCAATAGATCGATACAATTTACAATAATTCCCTGGTGGGAGCTTGCTGAGGGTTACTGTGGTAAGAGATGTGTTTCCAAGGCCCCTTGTACATTACTCCTTCTGGTCTAACACTGCCAAGGTGAGCAGGATTCCTTGCCAGGAGGCTGTAGAATAGAATATATTTTAAGATAGCAGTGATTTCACTGTAATAATGACAGGGAAGATGTAGTGAAACATCCCGCTGCCACACATCAGTAGACACGGTACTCCTATTTCTCACCATACACCGTAGCTTCCTTGACTCCGCGGTATGTCGTAATCCCAGAACACACAACATGTTTTTTTTTCAGAATGAAAATAGCTCAGTGATACCAATTAATGATTCCTCCAACGCTTACAACAGATACATTTCATTACAAACTACATGGCAACAACATTACCCCAGGCCGCTGCTAGATCACATATTAGGGAAAAGCAAACAGTTCTTCAAATGCACGTAAATAACACCTCTGATCTGAGTTTTAGAGCATGTAGTGTTTTGAACTCAGATTTTTTACCATATCTGTTGAGAACAAGTGGCAGGTGCACGTACTTGATCATGTAACTTGATAATCCTTCATGCTATTGGTACAGATCGATGGTCCTAAGCTATGGTGTACTGTAGGTTAAAGTGGGTCTCATCAACTCTGCTGCTGTCATTCAGCCGTTTCATTTAATCTGGTTTGTAGAAGAATTTTCAAAAACTGAAAAGAAGATATGTATTAAGAGTTTCAGGAGGTTTCATATGATGATGCTTGAATGAGGAGCTTTTCGCTTTTATTCTTGCCATCTATCTGGCTTAGTTATGGAAATTATTGTCAAACTTTTTGCTCATTTTTTTCCGTGCTAACAAACATCATTTGAGCTCTAACAAAACCACCAGCATAAAAAAAAAAGAGCTCTCAGACAAGACACTCAAAATGACTCTGAGTTATCCCGTCAATGTTTGCTCAGCCGTAACCCTTGTAATTCACTCTCACTGCTAGATGTCAGTCTCATTTTCTCTAGTGGCAGACAGGGCACACCATAACGCGTGCCTGCAGGCCACTATAAACGCTGTTTTGTTTTTTTTTAAAGGGTACGGTAATATGGACTGAAGGTTTCGTCACTGTTTCATCGAGCTGGTTTAAGGCACACCATATTCACCCTGTTATTCCATGAGCAAATCCGTCCATTACCCGGATTCACTGTAGCACGCCACGAGCCCTGACAAACACTTTTGAAATGCAGTTTCAGGCTAATCATCTCAATGGAAGACAACCCGAGAAAAGCTGTTCCGCCACATCCTGCAGCAGGAGGGGGTTAATGATATGCGATAGGGAATGTATTTAACTACTGAGCCACGTCATTCTCAATACGCTCATGATAGAATGATAGATGGGGAGGCAGCAGAGAATCTGAAAACTAATTAACACTTAAGTGCATGACAAGACTGTCATGTCTGTTATGTTGAGGAGTTTAATAATTCAGTTCCTTAGACTGCTAATTTGTATTTTCTTTGACATATATACCGAATATGATGTTTGACTTTTCATATTTTGTTCAGCTCTGAAACAATTGTGTTAGTTGTCATACGTAATAAATGCCGTATTTATTTTGGAATTTGCGCTTGTTTCAATTAATGTTTTTCCACTCAGAGAGAGAGAGAAAAAGAAAAAAGAAAAAGCCCAGAGAAAACGAGGCTTGTCACAAACGTGAAAAGCGAGTGAGACAAAGCTGTTTTTTTGGATCTGCAAACATCCGCAGTGGCAAAGCTGCAAAAAGGCCACCGCTGACTTGAACTAATTTTAGGTGATGCCATGCGCACAGGACAACCTGCTGGGCCCAAAATGGGCCTTCGCCATGCCACGACAAACAAGTAGTGGGCGAAAAGAGAAAGGGAAAATTGATAAATGCAGCAGCCCACGCCAGTTTTCTTTTCCAAGTGAACAATACCATCATTGTTCAGCAGGGGCTCTGGCACGGCTTTACTTGGTGGCGGTTGATTGTTTTGTAAAATCAACAACTTAGAAAATAGATTTCTAAGATTTCTGGCTCCCGTGTCCAATGTGGGTTGACTACATGCATCTTTTAAAAACAATGTCACCTTACCGTGCAAGCTGAAAGCAGGAGGAAAATTATGCTTTAAAGAGGAAAAAAAAAATAAAGGTTATATTTTTTTCATTTTTAAATAGATATTTCTCTGAGCTCTATATTCTTCATCGCCCACGATAAGCCTTCAGCAATCTGTGTCTGTACATCTGCAGGCTGCATCAAGTCAGTTTCTCTTTCTCTTCCAGCTCACCATGAGCTGTTTGAGCAGATGCTAAATGCGAACGACATACTCTGTCCCGGCTCCCCGGATCCACCCCTCACTCCACATTCAGCACACTGGCCTTTGTCTGCTTTAATTGAGCCCCCCCCCCCACTCCATTTAATGGCCTGTTTAATACTTATTGAAACAGAGCTAGCGCTGGAGGTTAAATACATCTTAATGCACTGCGTTAATCCTTTCATTAAAAGACATGTAAAGCTGGTTGAAAGCTGCAAGATTGCCTCCATTAATTTAGGGGTCTCTCTGCCCCATTACTCGGCCAAGCCGTGTGTCACCGCTTTAAACGGTGGGAGAGGGCTGCGGAAAGGGAGGCCGGCGGCCGTACAAACTGCTAATGCAACTGGCAGAAATGGATAAAAGAGGAGCCAGAGTTTTATTTAGTGAGCCATCAAAAGAGACCGTGGTTGTAGGAGCTTTAATGCATTCTGCGCTTTGGAAAAATCTCACAGTTGTTGGTAGGAATGGAGATGAGGACAAGGTGTTTTTTCAGTTGAAAAAATAGGGAAGTATAAAGGAGGTGCTGAGAATTGTTTTTTTTTAAGGCAAGCTTTTATATCACACTCATTTTGTGCTTGTTTATATCAGTATTTAATTGAATATCACTGATTTATAATAATCCCAAGATCTCCAGCTCACATGATTTCATTTTTTTCCCACACTCATTCGTCATGAATCATATTTTTCCAGCCTAAAATTCACCTAGTTTACACTTTGTATTCCATTCTCTCTACCTTGAGACTCATTCATGCAAATTCTAGTCATTGTGATTTACAAGCTAGGATAATTTGTTTGTTTTTCACAGGGTGGAGAGTTGGCACTGCAGCATTTTGATCCCCGCGCTGCTGTTCCTGACTCCTGTACAGAATGACCCTCTCTCCATAGCGAGGTGGGCAGGCCCAGCGCAGACTTGTCTGGGCTCCAAGCCACGCTCTACGGGTGAGGGCGTGTGGTCACAACACTCCTACGCCCCGCATCCTACCCAAACCGCCACCCCCCCCCCCCCCCCACCCCACTCCATTGCTTTCACCCAAATCCAAATCCAGCTCCTTCAGCCTCCCATCCTCTTTCCTTCTGCTGAATTTTTGGACTGACTGACTGCGCGTTCCTCCTCTGCCCTTTTTACTTTCTCTACGCTTGCAGGGTCATGCCACACAACAATTAAAAAAATAAAAGAGACTTAGCTCTAGTTTCCTAGCATAACAACACAAAAAAGAAAGTTGCAGATTGTGTCAAATACACCTCGTGCGCTCTACTCAGAGACAATTATTAACCTGAGAATTATAGTCCGGCCGATACGCTGTCACAAACGCAGGAGAAGTCTGAGGCCGCTGAGGACTAACTCCTCTCTGGAGTCACATAAGCAGATTGCAGTCATCTTGAACACTGCTCTACCACCACCCTCCGACAAACCAACCCCCCGCCCGCGTCCCCCGCCCTGCTGCTGCACTGCGCTTTAATTTCCCAACACTTTGAAAGCTTTTCTCACTGTATATTTTATCACTTTTTCTTAAGACTTGCGCTCAGCTACGCCTCAGCTCCTTTTAAAATACAGAGCCAAAAAACAAGACAACTCGCTTCTTGGATTCTCTCTCTCTCTCTCTCTCTGTCTCATCCCATTGTGAACAGGCTTATTGGAAAGAGCGCACTTAACAGAAGAATTTCACACTGTATTAGAAGAATGCATCTTTTCACACCTGTAAATATCTTGTCTAATCTGCTTGGTAACCAGCCCCTCTGAGGGAGGGCCACATGCTGTACAGCAGAGATGGCGATGGTGGAATTTGCTTCTTCTGCCAGGACGAGAAACAGAACAGACGATAATGTTACATAGTAATCCTGTAAAATTATAGAACGGAATATTGGGGCGAACCTATATGAAAACTGCGTCGCTCCTTCTTTGTCTTCGAATCCTGCTCGCCGGCGTATTCATTCATCCTTTGCTAAAAAAGAAAAGTCGAATAAATAGCAGCAAACACCGTCTATTAATTCCCAACATGCGGTCGGTTAATGTTATGTGATTGAAGTGTGACAAAAAGTTGTGAGGTTTATTTATTTTTTTTTTTTGGTGCTGTTGTGATGGAGCTGGTAGATCTGTGGGCGTGTAATCGCACCGAGGTAGAGACACTCGGAGAGAGGCACACATTACATCTCGACGTGCCAACAAGTTCAGGAGTGAAATCCTGCGGATGCGAGCACATGTAAAGTCATCATAACATTGGAACAAGGTTATCTGAGAAATGGCAGTTTATGTGGCAGTTTATGTTTTACCTTCATGAATAGAAAATATGCTGACTGATTGGGACGATTTTTTTTTTTTTTTTTGCACACGCGCCACTGCACACACACACACAACACAAACACACACACGTGTGCGAGCGAACAAAGCACGCAAATGCAAATAGACCCTGGCACGATCTGACGCAAAACACACCCTGAACACCTTGAAATGAATACAAATGTCACAAAATCGCACCCATTTTCTTTACAAATGTGAACAACACCAGACTTTTTTTTTTCCAGAGTTTCCTGCGTGCGCAGCTTCTGCTTGTCATTTGGCACCGCAAGTCCCGACATGGCTATCGATCACTGCTCCGATCAATCCATCAATTGACATGAGCGCTGTTGATGAACAGGTGAAATTTCAAGTGGACAAGTGTCAGCCTGCCCCAGACGGAACACTCGAGCGCTGCTACCTCTTCGTTACTGCCCCCCCCCCCCTCCCATGGCGCTCAGATATCTCTAATTGCCTACACACCCACCCCCCCTCCTCAACCTTCCACCATGCCCCCGGCCAGAGCAGGGGCAGAATGGCGGTCGGCGGACCTTGGGAGAGTGGTCTCGGCTGGGGCCCCCTCACTAACACTCAGCCCAATGTGTTAATAGATCCAATGCCATCTTATTTTCGCACTTCTGCGAGACGGCAAGGGGCGGCCAGGCGGGATCGGCAGACTGCCGTACTGAAAGAGCTGGAACAAGGGGAGGGAGGAGGAGGAGGAGGAGGAGGAGGACAACGACAAGTAGATAGAGGGAGGGGGGCAGTGGTGGCTTCACAGCACTCTACGGAGGAGGTCAACAAGAAGGCAGGGGGCACAAGTTCAACTGTGTGACACAGAATGCCGGGCTCAGGAGGGGAAAGGTGCAGATGTATGAATGAATGCAATAACTGCATGCATCTATGTTTTGGGGTCAGATTGGATCAGATGAGATGGATAGATCAAAGCTTCTTATGCTTCTCCTCAAATGCAAGAGACTACCGTCTACTGAACAATGAGCATCGGTCATGACATGCGACATATGTTTGCGTTCCAGGGACGGAGCTGTGACCCTGACCAGATTAGAAAACAGCGGTTCTCAGCCTTCTCCTGACCCTGCAGGTGTTTTTGGGTGCCACATATGTAACTTAACTAGAACGTAGCAATAGAGGCCCATATGAGTAATTTCGGGACAATCTGGGTATGTGTAACCCACAAAAAGCACAGATAGAAAAGGCGTATTGAGTCACTTTGAGGACTTGTTGGGAGGGGGGAAAAAAATCACAGCTCATTGTTCACTTTCATATGAAATCGTTGCGCAGAATGAAATTTCAATAATGAAATAAGTGAGCTTGCAGCATGCTGTGTGGTTACATGTAGATTCATAGGAATGCGATCTCCTTGCCGCGTGGTATTAATGAGTAACAGCGTTCTTCAGCATTTTACCATACAAGGGACATTTAGCGCTTCTTAACAAAGAGCCCGGTAATAACGTGTGAAACGAAAATATAAACTATGAGAAACTTCACTGAGGCTTGGAAACCCTACAACGCTGCCTCTTACCCATGATACAATGTTTTCAGCCTTGATTTTGACTCAGAACAGCACGGCACCGTCGCACTTTAATGGGGTTTCATAGCACTTCATAGTACAGTATTTTTCAGACATCATTGATGTCAGTATCTTAGAATTTTAAAAAAAAAGAAAAAGCTCCCTACTAGACTCAAAATTTAAACCACACTTGGAAAAAATTGCGTCAATGAACCAAAAATGCCATGCCATGACTGTAATGGTGTTGTGAAGGGCAAAAACAAGGCATTTTGACTGGTTGGAACAAGTGGTGTTTTCTTGTTCTTACTATGCTCCCACTATTACCGTTGGTCTCTCCGCCTTCATTTATAAAACCACAACTGAAAAGAGCAAGTTGGTTCTCTGGATGTTAAAAAAAAATATTCTGAGACAAAAAGAGATATGTTCATAAGGCAGAAAATATGAAATTGTCTTATTTCATCCCATACTGTTCACCTGAAATGCACCGCAGAGCACAAACTGATGATATATGCGGTAACAGTATATCGGAGTGTTCCTTTTTATTTTAAGTTTTGATGTCTCGAGGGGCCTCTTGGTGTGAGGACCTGAGAGGCAACAGTCACACTTTATTTTCTCATACCATTAATTTTATTCACAGATAAGCAAGTCACATGCAGGAAACAAGTCACTTTTCAAAGAAAAAATGTTTCTGATGTGTAAAAATACCAATTTATATCAATTGTATGAATCCAAAGAGAACATTAAAAGTAAAACATCTGGAAGAAAAGAGTATTTTGATTAGTGTTTTATTGTAGCTGTGCTAATAATGTCATTTTCTTCTGTTTCATGTGACATGAAACATGAATCCCAATGCTGCAAATGCCTCAAGTCATTTTCTATTTCAGTATATACCATTCTGCAGAACAAGCCCCCGTCAGTACTTGTGAGAAAAGAATCTAAACCAAGAAGACCACCGAAACTGTTTTTTTGATGCACCTACAGCGTTCACATTGTTTTGCAAAAGACATGTGGAATCCCTTGTTCGCTCTGCAACGCCCACACAGAGTCAAAACATTAGTCATCGGTGTGTCATCTGTCCGTCATGAGGGGTTGCACCAAAGTCCAAAATGTTTTTTTTTTTACTGCAATGAAAAGTGTGAAATACATACACTTGTGTTTTTTTATGTTATTTCCAAGTCAAGCATTTCCAGTCAAGTACTTTTGGATGCTGACAGCGGGGTTTTGTTATGGGTTTGTCATCAGAACCATACACAGTCCTGTAACTAGACCTAACTTGGAGTGTTTATCAGTCATTAGGAAAGACAATGGGAAATATTTGCATTTTATTTTGTATATTTCATTTTATATATATTATTGTATGGAAGTTAATTCATGTTTTATGTCCACAGATGCAATGCCGTCTTCTTAATTTATGCGTGCATAATTAACCAGTAAAACCACAGCACTGAAGCTGTACAAAAGACTTTCATAATGTCTTTGCAGCATTATAAACCACATCTTGTCAACACCACATATGACGTTTGGTCTTGCAGGAATGATATGACAGTGTGGAAAAAGCATGTGAGTGGAGTCATCTCTCAAAACAAAACTATCGATCATTAAAATGTGAATCAATGTGAATCCAGTGCGAGTTATTATTTAAACTAAAGTATGTGTAGGAGGCCTTCTGTTTTTTTTATGATGTTCAGCTCTGGTTGGCATTTGTCTTCCAAAGCAGGAACAAAATGCAGTGAACCTTTCTCTCACAAAGTCAGTGTCAAAAAGCCTGATTAGCTCTCAGGAGAGAAACGAATATGTCTTTCAGATCCTTTCAGATATAATTCACCAAATGTAAAGGTTAGAAAGATCAAAAAGTATAAAAGTTCACATGAACACTTTGAAGTGTCAGGGTGGGTGGCTGAGTGGGTAGAAGGGTGGGGGGCGGCTGAAAGTGAAGGAGGATCGGAGTTTGGCTCTGAGCCAAGTGTGTCTCAAGCATTTTGGGTCCTCACCTCCTGCTGCCCCTGTCAGGCTGGTCCTGGTCTCCCTCTCTAGGCGTTAGAGATGTAAAGTGACAGCCAGGGTGGCTTCCATGTCAGTGAGGTGAGACTAGACTCTCTCCGGCTAGATGCCCTGACCAGGACCACCCCTTTGGGTCTGCCGCGTGTGAAAACTGTAAAAAAAAAAAAAAAAAAATCCTCGCGCTACGTCTCACCATGATTATATTGTCAGTGCCCCCTCCTAACCTGTAAGATATCTCCACCGCCTCCTCCTCCTCCTCCTCCTCCTCCTCCTCCCTTCCTATACCTTCTCAGAGATCCAACAGTGGCAGATTAGCATGCTGTCATCAGAGTGGCAGAGTACTAAAACATCCATTAAGCTTTTAATCGAAGAGACGGTAGGATGGAGGGGTGGGGGGAGCGCGCCGCGTCGTGTGCGTTGGTATGACAGGGCTCGTCTTGCAGGGGTGAGAAGTGACGGAGACTTGTCAAAGGTCACAGTCGGCCAGAGGCCAGCCCTGCTATGCTGTCAGTCCATGCTGCTCTTCTGTGGTTGGCGCTCATTGATGCAAAACACACATGAACGCACGGATAAAAAATAAAAAAAATGCACTCACGCTTTTATTTACACCCAGTGATTTACACCACACCTCTTATATACACCGCAGCATGCACTCATGTAAGCCTGTGCATCCTTTTTGACACATTGGTGGCTAAACTAGTTTGTTATAGGAGTGTTGGGCTCTCTGTGTCTCCTTGTTTGAAAGGCTTAGGTCTCCAGTATGCTTTGTGATGCAGATTCTGAGTGAAATGTCTCAGCAGCTAATGGATGGACTTCTAGTTTGGCAAACACATTCCTGCCCCTGTCAGAATACATTGTAAAAACTGCAAAATGTGTCCAAACCTTTGACCTATATGACCCAATACTTGCAAAGTTAATGACGTTACCGCCAGCCTCATCTGTACTGTGAGTTTAGTGCAAATTAGCTAGCAGCCTCATATGCTGACACACTAAACTAAGATAACATTAGCATGCTTTCTTTCCTATGAATCGATTATGTGTCATTTAGATACCCATGTGGGAAAGTTGTCAGTTAAATGCAAATTTAACTGACATTTAGCTGAGTATGAATGAAAAGTATGAATGAGTATTGCTTTAAAATAGTAACTGATATCATTTCTCCACATTTCTCACCAAATTTTTGTGCTGACCTTGAGCGAAAAGCAATAATTTTTTCTCAGTTTAAACAGTCAGTATAAAGGCTCGCCGGGTCTGGCCGTGGATACATTGATGCCCTGATGCATCCTTTACTTCCTGAAGTGACACACAGACACATGCATGACTAAGAAACACACACACTGCCCTTCAGAGTTTTTGTCTCCCTGCTGAGAGGCAGTAATGTCAGTGTTTGTGTTGGTCAGCAGGGTCTCTGTCCACACAGTCAGCGGGGTCAGCAGCCCCGCAGCAGGACCTGGACACTGGGAGAAACACTGGGAGGGGGCAGAAGGGGGTACTAGCTCAGGTTCTAAGGGGTCCACTCATCTTCAAATCCAAGCCAAGGCCTCGGATGCCAAGCCAGTCTGTCAGGCCCCCCTCTCGCCGCGGTTCTGGCCTCGACACCCTGCAGTTACGGAGGCATAAACTGGCATAGGCCAGCATAAGCTTCCTCGTGGCGCTGCATATGATTAACTGGACCATTGGGCAGCTTGGCCTGGGAGAGGACCAGGTCCTGGGCATGAGTCCACAGGGCACGGGCAAGGACAAGGGACGCTCTGCCAGGGTGGAAGCAGATCTCTCCTCATGTTTACGTTTCCTTTTTCACCACATTTTTGTGCTGACTTTGAGCGAAAAGCAATAATATTCTCAATTGCATCAGATGGACCCTTCTGCCAACATCAGTGTCTCACACTTTCTGAGGCTTATGTATGTATGTGTAAAATTCTTCAGATGCTAGCTAGTCAAGTTTTTACAAGTAGAGAAGGTGCCAGTGAGTGAGGAAAATGTGTCTCGAGTGATGGTCGAGGTGTCTCATGTTTAGTGTATACTCATTATTAACATTTGCTAAAATAATAGAATAAATGGGTCATGGAGATTTGATGTTTAATGAGGATTTTTTTTTTCCTTTTTGCCGTTAGAAGACCAATTTTAGTCATTCTTAAAGCAAAACACTCGCAAACTAACTACCTAACACAATTTAATAAACATATTCACAACCCTGTGCTGTATTTTTCAATATTTGCACCAAATTTCGCTGCTAACGTGTTAAAATCTGATCCTTTTTCAGAGCAGAAAGAGTTAAGCAGCACATGATGGGTTTTAAAACAGCAGTCCAAAAAGCTGCCTTTAAACATGAACAAGTCTTTTTCCTTCACACCTCCAACTTCACAAGTGTGACTTCCGTCTGTTGCGTCTCTCTCTCTCTCTCTTCATCTTTTTTTTTCTCCCGCCCTCCCTCCTTCTCCTCTCTTCTTCCCTTTACTGTTTTTCACTTGCAAATCCCGGCACTGCACTCACTATACGCAGGAAGACTTGCGTCCTCTTCATCATCACCGCGACCGTCTAAAAACTTCTTCCAGCCTCCGGGTCGTGTTTACAAAACGGCAGTTTGAAAAGATTGTTGGCCTTGCTAGGCCGCTTCTTAGTAGAAATCTGAGAATGTCAAACACGACATGTTAAAAATGCTGATCTCATGCTGTAGCGTAAATTTAGGGGAAACTGCTCTCAGAAGTGCTGATGTAAGATTGTCAACTGTCAGACATGCTTGACAACAGCCCAAACGTGTTTCCAATAACTTTGTCAGTGATGATCACTCATTTTGCTGACCAGCCATCACATATGGCCTCTGACTGTATTTTTACATTCACATCAGGGCCTCAAAAAGCAGCTGTCCGGGAAGTATCGCCTAGCATCCGACGATCGGATCAGTATTTTGTGCTTAAGCAGATCTCAGGCGGCAAAACAAAAGCGAAAGGCGACAGAAAGAGGCTGCTGGGAGCAAAGGTTCTCTGCATGTTTGTCAAAGAGGTCTGTCCACTCAACGTCGTCATCCTTAAAAGATGAAACGGAGGGGAAAAGGTACCTTCCTGTCTTCTCTTTGGTGTTTTGGGGGGAAGGACACCTGAAAACATGACAGGACTGACAGCATTTTCAGATTTTTCCTCGTCCTGTTGACATGAACCCAAACCCACTTGTACCCCTACTCCCTTCCCCCTTTCTCCCTGCCTCCAATACCCCTCTAGCCCCGAACCCCTCTCACCCCTCCACCTCCCTCTCCCCTTTCCCTGAGGGCGATGTGGTATTTCTTCCCTCGGCCGCCCACACCCCTCCCTGGCCCTGTGCTGTCACTCTGGATGGCTCCTAGCATGCTGTGCCCCGCTGTGATTGAGCATTACGAGGTGTTTCACGCCTCTGTGCATTAGGCGAGACGACAGGGAGGGCGTTGGGTAAATGATACGTATGGATCGCAAGGGCAACAGAGTTCATGGCTGGGTCAGGTCAGGGGGGGGGGGTGATGGTCCTGGATCCTGCGACAACCCATGCATACACACCTGCATGCAACCACCTGCGCTCAATATGGACACGCACATGTACACATACTATACCTGTACGTACATGTGCAGGTACACACACTAACATCTGCGCGTACACTGAGCGACATCGCGGCTGGATTGACAGATGGCACTCATAGCAGTCAAAACGCCGGTGATTATAGAGTTAATAAAAAATGTCAAATACAAACAGACTGTACACTCTTTTCAGCCCACTCAGCGAGAACCATCCCAAGGTCCACTGAAGTTGATGCAACTCATTTTCACGTTTTTAAAATAGTGGCTGCTCACTTCCCTTTGTTACCATTATCACCAAAATCGGCAGCAAAATTCTCAGCTGCTGCAACGCGAGGACGAGAGCGCGAGTGAATTCAGTTCAGTTCAGTTTTGTTGTTTTTTTAATTTAATTTTTTTTTCTTTGCAAGCGCTCGCTTCTCTCTCTTCTTAATCCATCCCCATGCGTGAGCAGGCAAGGCTTGTTTGAGCTGGTGAGAGTGTGTAATTAATGTGCTGTGAAGAGGGGCTTCTGCCCAGTGACAGTGAAAGACCACCTACTGGCTTTTAATACTGCCTGTCAATGTGGCCACAGGACACTCAATACAGGCCTGTTTCAGCTCGGGGGGCTGAATGGGTGAGAGCTATGCAGAGAGACAGGCGCAGAAAAGGAAAAGGAAAAATTCATTTTAGTGCAAGATAGGAATGATGCAATTACCCATAAAATGGAATTCATTTGGAATGATCTTCAAAAACTGTGGTGCAAAAAAAAACAAAAAGAAAAACTACAAAAAATATGTTCATCATTTGTTTGGCTAAACCAAACTGTTCAATACAGATTTGATTCCGGCCAGTCGACCATCAGGTTAGCTCAACGAAATGACTTCTGAGGTCGAAATTGTCAGTTTTGATTCGATTTGTGCTCAACGTCCCCGATCATCTCTCTCCAGATGCTCTCTGAGTTTTCAGAACTCTGTGGCGCTTCTGTGACCGATGGAAACGCGCTTGATGACTGTGCGGTCTCGCCTGCTCAACCCCTTCATCACCACCACCCATTTTTTTTAGCACGCACGCAAGTATGCAAACGCACAAACACACGAGCGCGCGCAAACACACACACACACACACACACACAAAGATATGCCCTCAAACACTCACGCACGTACACGCGCACAGAGTCACATGCATTGGGTCCATGTCGACAGAATGACGACTGGTTCACAGCTGCTGTACATCATGCAGGGCCATGGCAGTGTATGTGACGTGACAACAGCACATACTTACCTGATTCACAGCGAGTGTAATGCAGCTCCAATGCACGAATAAAAAAAAAAGCTGCAGCATCACTCATGACAACATGAAAATACTCAGAGGCCCCGTGTAGAGTCTTATCTCGTGTCACTCGGTGCCCGTTGTGGTCTCTCATTGACATGCTCTTCTTTGGCTCTGCCTTTTGTCTCTGTGTCTCTACATACTTTGAACATGACTATTTCAGCCTGAGTAAACAAACATGTGAGCACACACACAGCTCCAGGTTACATTCTACCACTGCACCTGTGATATAGAAGACCCAGAGTACCCGACTAGACACCGGAGTTAAGTATAGGCTCTTGTATCCGGGCACCTTGTACAGCTGTATGGAGAAATGATTCCCCGCTTTGTGCCTTCGTGTGTCTTCCTCTGTTCTGGGAGTGAGTGTTTGAGCCACAACAGAGCTTTCCAGATCAATACTGCCATCCAGGAGCTCTGCTTGTCTGCCTGTCAATCTGCCTGATGGCTTGTCACAGTCTCTGGAGTGTCTGGAGGATTTAAAGCCTCTGGTTGTCTCTCCTGGCTTCTCTTTTCTCCTAATTTCCCTTTCTTGTCACATACCTGGCCTTTCTTTACACACATTCTCCTTGCCATATTCTTTCTATCTCTGCTCCTTCTGTCCCCCCCCCCCCTCCTCCTCTCTCTCCCTTCCTCTTTTGCTCCGTCCCTCTCTCCCTGGCTGCCTGCAACCCCGGGGCTTGACAAGCTGGCCAGGCCGCCGCATCTGCCAGCACATCTTTAGCGGCTTGGCAGTGAGGAACGTCCGTCACAGGTTGTAATCAAACCTGCCTGGAAACTGAGCAGGAGGAGGGAGGAGAGAGGAGGAGGAGGAGGTGGAGGGAGTGCAAGTGAGGGGGAGGGCCCCTCCTTCTGCCTGATTAATCATAATGTAATTTTAATTAAAAAGCACAGTGTCAAAGGGTTTAGCTGCCTGAGAAGTGAGCCCAGATTGCCACGCAGCAGCAGCCCCCTCAGTCTGCGGGCAGGAAATGCGTCCTGACAAATCCAGGCGCCCGGGCCAAGAAAAACAAAGGCAACCATTACCAGGATATTGTCATTGAGGGAAGAGCAGGGGTGTGGGTGAGAGATAGAGGGGGGGGGGTGACATGGATGATGAGGGGACAAGGAAAGGAAGGAGAGCAGGGATGGGATGTGGGGACAAGCAGAAAAAAAGGTTGGGGGGTCATACTGTCATGCCAATTGGTGCTCGGTGCAAACGCTCATGTCATGCAAAGAAAGAGTGGAGGCAAAAGTGAGACGCGAGAGATTCTGGCATCGTCTTTGGTCAGGGGTGGATATTATAAGCCTTTGTGAGCGATGCTGCAGGCTGGGCGCTTTGCTTTTTTTTTTTTTTTGATGCTTAAGTTTGTTTACATCTCAGGTGCATGTAGCGTCTACTCAGTGTCAGGCCAGGCTATATTTACGCCACCTGAATCAGGGTCGCTGTGTGCCGTGGTGTCGGCTCCAGGCCAAGATGTGGCTGAGACGATGGTAGCTGCTTGAGACAGGGCAGAAGGAGCCGCGGTGTAACGGGGGCGCGGAGGCTAGAGGGGTGTAGCCAGGGTCAGGGAGAGTTTCTGAGGAGACGTGGGGTGTCAACATGGCTGAGTTGAGAGCGAAGCCAAACACTTGTGGTGACACTGCATTACCCTGGGTCATGGTGACAGATACATGGGTGAATTGAGTCTGTGCAGGGGTGGCCATAAGGTGTATTGTTTTGGAAGCATGCATACGTGTGTGTCCTTGTCGGTGTGTGGGAGTAAGTTTTTACTTAATAACAGGATAGTAATACATTAATATAAACAAATCTGCTTTGCCATATGCAGAGGATAAGAATGTTGCTGATGTATGCAATGTATGCACGTATGATTTTACTTGTTCTAGTATTGATCAACTGGTATTAATATTAATATGAACCCAATTAACCCAACCCTGCTTATAATACATCTGTCAAGTAATATAGATATGTTAAATATATTTAACAACATTAATAACAAAATGGATACTCTTACTACATTTTAATAGTACATTTTCTTGCGTAATAATACTAATAATAAAAGTATTATTAGTAGTATTAGCATTACTTTTACACTGTGTCATTGTGGCTTAATCTAGTATCTGGACCAGCAATGACAAAAAGTAATTTTTCAGGTATTTTCAAGTATTCTTCATGATATTTTAGACTTTACTATTTCCTGATAAACAACAAAAAGTTGTTGATGCCTCGTCCTGCTCCTGTGTTACTTTTGCATCTAATGAAATGCGTTCTCTCCTGTGACGCAGCCGGAGTTTCCTGGGTGACACGGTGTTGAATGTTATTCAGTGATTTTGCTGAAGCTGTATCATATTTCCCCCTCTGATGCCCTCCAGCTGCTCAGCTTCAAAGGGGAATATCGCTATATAGTTGTTCGCTAACTGTTGTTAGCTTGGTCGTTAGGCGTGCTGCTAACCAAACTACTATTTTGGCCTCGCAGATAAGTTGCTGCTGCTGTTGGTCCGGCATTGGGTCCCATCCAAAAAGAGCTAATCATCAGTGAGGAAGGAGAAAACCTGCTTTGGTCCAAGGTCCAAGGTCGGAATACCTCTTGTCAGGGAGATTTGATTATTCATATTGATGTAGTAGCTGTACATTTGATGTGTTCATCTAGAGGAATGCCTCATGCTTTAAAAACTGATACACAGTTTGTATTCAAATGTACAAGTGCTACAAAGTTTTACTGGAGAACAGTACAGTCAGATGCTCTAGAAACAGTGTAAAAGACAGACTGACTGCTGTCTATATACAAAGAGTGACTCAATAAATGATGGATGGAAGTGAAGGTGTAGGATACATTTTTCAAGTGAGACAACAAAGGACACATATACTCCCCCAGAGAGGAAAAGAGGCTAAAAGCTCAGTGCTCATAACCTTCACTCTGTTTCTCTCCATGCTTTTGGGGGTGGAGTGGGGCGTTGGCCAAGACTGGATGACCTTTGAAGAGGAGGAGAAGGGAGGAGGATAGAAGAGAGGGGGGGTCACCAGCATCCGGGTGGGTTTTGGTAGGGGGGGTCCTGGGTTGAGGTTTCGGAGGTGAGAGACCGTGAAGGGCCCTCCATCGGGCCCTAACAAGCATTTGATTTCTCCCTCCAGGTGTCGTGTGCCTTACACTCCTCAGATGAGTGGTCTCCAAGCAGCATAATATCCTCTGAGGCTATTCCTCTGTGTGTCGCCTGAGCATGGAGGAACAATCATAAAATCCCTCTGACTGTACATGGTGCGATGATGATTTTGTCATTAAAATGCTATACATATTCTGTAATAACCCTATTTGTTTAAAATGTTAAAATGTGCTACACAAATAAACTCATTAAAATAAAAAATGATCGGGACAATTCAATAATTATTATATTAAATTATAAATTAAAGGTGACTGGGTATGGAAAAACACTTAAAACAGAAATAAAAATGTATTTTTACTACAAATTTTGAGTGACTAGATACCAAGATGAATTTCAAAAGGAAGGCTGCTCCAGAGTTTGCGGGCACTGACAGCAAATCTCAATCATTATTTTTATGCCTAAACAGGAGGACTGCATGTATATACGGGCAGAATGCAATACCGACAATGCAAGGTTAATAAAAACAGAACTACTCTTTATTTATTATGATAATCAAAAGTAAGATTAGAATCGAGGATAACTTCTAAATATGTGCAGAACTGGTTTCAGAAACCAGGAAGGAGCTGAACCCAAACCCTCAACCTTTGTGTTCAGATACATAACTTGAAATATTCTGCAGAAGTGAACAGGACATATGTTGCATATGTAATGACAATGAAATCTAAAAGGAAATATATAAGCTAACTAGTTATCAGACATGCATTGTCCTGTGCGCGCAGGTTCCCAGTGCAAAAGAGAGTGAGAATGAATAAAAGTGAAATGAACTGTGTGAAAGTGAGTTTCCTTCCACAGTCTAAAGACATGCAGGTGAGGTTAGTACATGACCAGTGGGTGTGAATCGTATCTTTGTGTCAGCTCCGTGATGTACATGTGACCTCTCATCTAATGTCAGCAGCAGGTGACAAGAGCAGATCTGTACCACTGTCACACTGTGGTCTTCACAAATTTGACATTTCTGCTGCACATCACGTTGTTGTAACACTCAGATTAGGTGTGCAGTGGCTGGATCGGTCCTAATGAGTAGAAACAGCAAGATGGAGACGAGTGCATTCTTAAGCAGCTCTTTAACGTTATACTGTTCAACTTCCTTGTTCCTCGCTCGCGTGTGACTGAACAATCAAAGAGGCTAGGAACATTCTTCCATTGTGAGGGAAACCACAGTGGTATATTCAGCACATTATGGAAACTATTTCAAAGTTGCAGATGGAAATCTTTATCTATGTATGTACATAATAATCAGTGTAATCACAAATATAGTAAATATATTTTTAGCAAATAAACTGAATTATATAACTAAACTTTTACACTGAAGTAGAAAATACACTACTGTTGCACACTGTTTGCACCACTGTTAAACTTTGGACTGTGCAAATTTGCATTTCTGTTTTTTAGATTTCTATACTAATCACTTCTTCATTCTTTTAAATCAAGTCTTACTTCTTATATTCTCTTATTCTACGTTTTTTTGTTTTTTGTTTTTAAAGACATCTCCGGGGTGTCGTTTAGCTCAGTTGGTAGAGCTTCCGCCCCGTGTACAAAGGCTCAGTCCTTGCCAAGGCGGCCCAGGGTTCAAATCCGACCTGTGGCTCTTTCCTTCGTGTCATTCCCCATCTTTCTTTCCCCCACATTCCTGTCACTCTACAAGCTGCCTCTGTCAAATAAAGCTAAAAAAAATTCTTTAAAAACACATCCCTTTCATTCAGAGAGCACAGCAAGAAGAATTTTGTTGACTGTCCAAGAATTTAAAATTAAAAATGACAACTTTTGATTCTCTAACATGAATAATCTATAATCTAATGATCTTCTTTTTAACGGGCAATTAGAGGCTAATTTGCTATTTTCCTTTCCATTGATTGGCAGAAGCACATCCATATGTCAGAGTTAATGTCCCACTTTTTGCCTTTATTTGCTAAATCAACTCTATTGGGTTAACAAGTGTTGGAGAGACCTACAAGTACAAAGAGAATAATAAGGTCTCCGTATGATCTGATGTGGCCCGTATTGTCCTGTGATCAAGAATGGCATGCTCCAGCAGAGTGCGCACACACGCACACACACACACGCACACGCACACACACACACACACACACACACACTAGGACACTAACGAGGGTTTGAAGAACCTCCTTTGACACCTGGGGCTGGAGACACAAAGCGTGCCACCCGCCCCACTGAATGGAGAGGCAAAAAGAGACAGATGACATCTTAAACAAGCATTAACACACAGGTAGCTAACAAAGCCAGCTCCATCTCATTTGCATGTCAAAAGCCATACACATGCTTCGGGGGTGGGTGGTGGGGGGGGGGGGCATATGTACTGAAATGTACAAATGGAAAGCGTGGACGCATTACATAAGCAAGAGTGCACATGTGTGTGTGTGTGTGACACAAAAAACACACACACAAGATACAAGGACACTCCAGTCCTAGAGGCCGGCATCATTACGAGGAAGAGATTGCGCCTATTGGATCAACAACTGAGCAGAGAGGCAGAGTCACTCGCTTCCTGTCACTCTCCTTTTCACCCAGAGCCCCTGGCGCTTCGGCTCTTGGTTCCCCCTGAACCAACCACCCGCTGGCTGCCTTAACCGCCCTCTAATAAACCCATCTGTTGGGTCATTATTGCATCCACAGCCATCTGAAGAGGGGAGCAACCCTGCAAAGCAGGCAGAGAGGAGGCTCCAGCGCATGGAGAGGAGGACAAAACAGAGTCAGGGAGTGATTTTTGTTTTGCTGTCCTTTTTTACAGAAAGCCATCCCATAAAAGAAGCGATTTTCTTCGACACGAAGCACAGTTTTGATCTAAATTGTGAAAAGAGATGCAAGAACTAAGGTGCACGATAGCTACTGCAGCAAACTGGGCAAAATGGGTGGCAAAAAATGGTGGTTATCGCCTCCGCCCAGCTTCTTTACCCTTTTTCTGCTGTACGCTTTATAAATCATGCAGAATTCTAAGAATTGTAGGGCAACCTGATATATATTTACATATATATATATATATATGTGCATAATCTGTTCCTGTTTTTGGTGTGGTTATGATGTGGTAGATGCCTGCCAGCAGTGGTGTTTTCTTCTTCTTGTAAAATTTTGACTTGTAAAAAATTAACATAAAAAAATACCAAAAAAAAGAAGGAAAGAACAAACACTGTAAAGAAAATGTCATTTTAATTCTTGACGTTTGAGGAAAGAATCTCACCATAAAGACGATTTTTAAAGGTGTTCTGGGGCTTTCGATCACATCACACGGTCATATCATGAGGATGGAGTCATCGAACTCTTCAACTTTCCATTTTTTCAGCACTTTAAGGACTTCTCGTCATTTTAAACGTGTCACATTATGTGTCACAAATCACATTATACTCACTTACTTATTTATACATTTCATTTGCTGCTTTAAATATCAAATTGTTCAAATGATGGTTACAAATAATAACAAAGAATTGGAGTCCCACTACTCCCACGCTGGAAATAGGTGGGCTGTCAAGAGAGCAGTGTGAGTGTGCGTAGGCTTGTATGCCCATATGTACCGTGCATGTGTGTTGTTCCATTGGCATGGGCAGCCAGGAAGGGCTGGTGAGGCTTTAACTTTGCTAAGCTTTTTCCTGCCAGGTCCCTGGGAGATCCCACTGTTCGTTTATATTGAACTTTGTAGGCCGGTGCCTCTGCCAGGCTCCCCTGCCTACTGCTGTAATATAGGAGCTGCTGGGGACCTGCACAGCCAGCAAGACCTAGGGAGAGAGACACAGATCACACCGGCCCTGTGGTTATTACATTTACCCATGTGTGTGCATGGGTGTGTGTGTGTGTAAAGGGCAGTGTTTCTTCCGTAGTTTGTACAGTGTAGGTGTGATGTCTGGCCATTTAGAAGTGTTTGCTTGTGTGAATTTTGTATTGCTACAATATGAATTATTGCAATAAAAATCACAGCATTTTTTTGTGTGCCATGTTTGTGTGTGTGTGTGTGTGTGTGCGTGTGTGCTGGCGATGCTCCACCGCGTCCTCTCCAGCTCACACAGCCTCTGTCATAAACAGTCACAGCCTCTGGCAGGTGTTGCGCTGTGGTGCACAGATATGTGTTTCCCAAAGTGACACACACACACATGCACACACACACACGCGCGCATATGTGCACACATACACACATATGTGCACAGACATACACACACACATACATGAAGATAAGTCCAAACACACACCATTGGGAATCCCCACAGGTGAGCCTTAGAGGGCAGAGTCGACACCTTATTATTAAAATGCACAGACACCCACATGTGCACACACACATGGATAACCCACACGCATGCACAGTGACAGCTGTTTAGGGCGTCTCACACACTCCCAGGATCTCATAGGTTACAGGCCCACATATGAATTTCATTTAGAAATTTTGGAGAAAAAAAGACAAACAACTGCAGGCGATGAAAACTCTTTCGATTGAAGACACAATTCCAACAGCACAATAAATATATCCGTATTTCAAATGTGTACAACTCAAATAAAAGATTATGCATGATTACAAGTCAACAGCTATTCATTTTGACCACAATATTTTTTTTTTTATCAAAAACTAATAAAAACATGAAATCAAAAGCAAATTATAAAATTAAGATGTCTTTTAAATCTTCAAAAGTTTACCACGCCTGTTCTGCATTTGGAATAATAACTTAGTGATAAAGTGATCCATCAGGGGGATTATGAGTTCAAAGTAAATAATAAGTAAATTAAAAGATTCATTTCATAGATTAGATGTTTTTTTTTCTTTCAGATCGAGTTAGATAATGAAAACTATTTGTATTCTGTTTCTTCAGTTACAAGGGGAACTATATATTTCACCTTGCCTGTGACATGAGTTAAGACTGGAGGATTGATACGAAGTGAAACCTTGACATGACGTATCATGTTGTTGGTCAGTGTTGAGTTGTCCTACCGGTGAAGCGGCATTCGAGTGACCGCGTTACACAGAGGAAGCTGTCCCTCTGCATTTGTATAACCTACAGCTCCAAACTAATTGAATGAATTAAAAGTGGAGCTTATAGTCTTGACTACATCTCACCTAGACCAAATGTAATAACATAAGAAAAACATGAATGAAAAAAAACAATACAGCCAGACATTTTAGGTCAGTTTACACAATCAGGAAAGTGCTTCGCTTAGTTAGAAATTAATTTCAGTGCCAATAAATGACTAATTATCTGACTCAAATAACTGCTTGATGAAATGGTCTTGACTTTCCACACTGAATCCTGTGCACAACATTGCAAATTCAAATTCATAAGCATCACTTGACTCTCCAAGCCGGAGCTAAAAATCTCAGCTCTGCTGCCGCAGATTTGAGAGATAATCCCTACAAAGCAGTGTGTTTATCCCTGTCCAGAAATAGCAATTCATCAGTGACCCTATAGTGCTATTCTCTGTCCAGGCCCAGCAAGACAGCACTAAATGTTCAAGTGGAGGTAAGTGCCGGTAAGTCCTTTGACAATACAAGCATGGTTTCAAGCTCCCGCTCAATACAGCTCCTCTCCTCGGAGGATGCGAGGAGGAGAAGGTGGAGGGGGGAAGAGGGGAGAACAAGGAGCAGGAGTCGGGGTGGTGGGGTCAGAGAGTGTGTGGGTGACTAGGGACCCTTGTGTGTGTTTGTATCCGCACCGTGTCTCCTCTGCCAGGTTCTGGAGAGAGACACGGTGCTCTCTGTGGAAAGGGGAAGATGTCATCTCCGTGCATCAGTGAACCCTGTAGCCCTGCAGAGCGAAAGGGCTAAGAGGGAGGAGGGTCTTTTCAAAGCATAAGACAAACCAAATCCCCTGACACCTGCTCAGACAATAAGTCCCAGCTTTAAGATGCAAGGTAGTGAGAATAATATAGATATGATAAAAAAAAAAAGATATGTACTAATGCAAATAGACAAAAAAAGAAGCTTTGGGCAGGAGAAGGCACATTGGAGATGGATTTTCACTGGAACTTAACTGATGAATTAATATAAATGAAAAAAAAAATTGTAATGTAAATGTAAAAAATTTTAACAAAGCGATATTGTTTCTGTGCAGCTTGTGCTTGTGCAGCTGTAGATGTCATTCACGTTAGCTTTCTGTTCTGTGTTTTTAATGAATGTAGCCAAGTTGCTAGCTACTTGTTTAAGATGACTCTTTCTAAAGTCATCAAACCAAATGTCTTTTACATATTTGGACTCCTCCTCCTCCTCCCATATGCTATCATGACCGATTTTGACCATGGTTCAGTTTCACCACCTCCTTTCATCTGACTACTAAGGTTCAGCTGTTTGATCAGGACTGGCCTAATATATTCAGTGCAAAACTACATATAGTATATCTTGAAAAGAACGTGTTCCTTTTAATGCATTTAGAGCTGCTGAAGATTTGCAGTTTGAGTTTGCAGTACGTATTGAGTTATCTTAGATGTCATGATTACTTTTCATGCCTTCATTTAGCAGAAACACAGAGACAGAAAGCTGCAATGAGGACTCTACGCTTGCTCTACCAGGAATTTTATCATTATGAGAAGAAGCCAGGCTTCTCATAATCTGAATAGGCGTTTCATTGCTATGCTAATAAAAGGACAAATGACTAAATGGTGACATGCAACTACACATGAATGTGTGATGATAAGATGCAATGGGGAAACCGGGTCTTCAGATCATCTCAGAGCGAGCCTGTCGTGAGAAAGGTCACTCTCATCGCTGTAACAAGTTGACCTCATCGTTGAAACCCTGAGAAAACACTGTCAGAGGTTTAGGACGCTGAGCCGAGCGGCGTGTGTGTGCGTGTGTGTGTGTGTGTGTTGTGAGTATGTGTGAGTTTATCAAGACAGGGTGGGGGGGGGTGCATCATGCAAGAGCCCTATGTGTCAGTGACATGCAGCAAATCATGATGGAGAAATCTGTGTTTGCGTGACAAAAAGTGTGTGTGTGGTGTGTGTGGTCAGCAGCAACACAGTTTGATGATGATAGCGTGACTGTGATGTACTCTTGTTAACAAAAAGCTGTACTTTATGTTAACGTCAGGCCACAGTGTTTCAGTTACAAGTCTGTTGTTCCTCCTGTTAAAATAAGGTGTGTGTATATATATGTGAGTGTGTGTATATATATGTGAGTGTGTGTATATATATATATATATATATATATATATATATATATATATATATATATATATATATATATATATATATATATATATATATATATGATTCTACCCTCATGAACACATCGTTATGCATATCATATTCGATTGCCACATTCTGTAAATAGAGCCCTCTATATATGTGACACATTGGAACAGATATATATGGACAAAAGGGCATGATATTAAAAAAGTTATGCAGTACTTCAGCCACAAGCTTTCCGAGTGCATATAATCTTACAACTCCCAACTGTGCTTGTGTTGAAATACAGATGGAACAAAGACAAGTAGTTGAGCAGCCTCCTCTCTGACAGAAACAGATTCTTCCACACCTCTCCCTGTTCTGCCTGAAGGCTTCTCACAGGTACGATTTCTTGCCCTCGGTTGGGAAACTGAAAATGAGAATCTCCAAATTAGGAGTCAGGGAGTCGTGTCGGAGCCTGACCCTGGATTCTCACCTCCTATCCAGCTGGACCTGTGAATACTGGATCTGATCTATATAGCTCGGCCATGCTTCTCCACTTTTCTTTCATCCCTTGTCAACTATCTTTTCGTACTTTTCTATTGTTATTTGTCTACAGTGTAATGTTTTTTTGTTCTGTGCCTCTCTTTCTTTTCGTCTTTTTCCATCTACCCGCTGTTTAAACTGAAAGGCGTGATTATTATATTCACTGTAATACTGCATATTAGTTATGACTCGCTTCCATGTGGCAATGAAAGAGACGATGCAAAAGCAGCAGCAGTTAAGTCATTAACTTTAATAAACTTAATTAAACATACATGTTTTCCTCACAGATGCAGTTCAAGGATATGCATGCATATCCTGCAGGTCTCCACAGTTACAAGTCTGGGACATAGCAACCCATTACCGCACATGTCCTATCAGCTGGTTTCAGTCTCGGGACTCTCGAGCCCGATCAGAGAGACGCTGCTCAGGGACCCAGCAAAACATCGGCTGTCTCTCGCCCCTTTACTGCTTGGGGGGATGAGCTCCATCCACAAGGACCTGGGGATGAGGGAGACGCTGGTTTTGCCTGTCCTGACGGGGAGGTGGGGGAGGGAGGGGTGGGAGGCTGGAAGAGCGGCGGTGGTGAGGGTTGGTAAAGCATTAGTGGGCCCTGCTGGTGTGCTGGCCCCTGTGAACCAGGCAGTGATTGAGTAGTAGAGCCTGGGGCTAAACGTGGCACCTTTGACAGTGTCAGGGTGGCACTATAGCGGTGGCCAGCTAGATGCTTCTGCTACATTACACACCAAACGGTTGTTGGTGTCTATATTCATGCTGACTTGAATTGAGGGATTATGATGGAGGACAGCATATGGATGGGGGGAAAAAAAGGGAGACACAACAAAAAAAAACGGGGACAATTTATTTATTCTCGACACACTGCGTGTCCTAGCACTTTACCTTTGCTTAATCATTTGCTTAATCATCAGTTCAGTTTTCATCACAGGTTCATTTTCTATAATATAAGAAGAAATGACATAACTCAAAACTGTAAAAAAAAAAAAAAAAAAAAGACCAAAATGAAGCTCTTCTTGTAAAACACACACACACAAAAAAAGTGTCACAGACGCCTTGATAGGAGTGTGACTGATGGCTCTCTCTTCTAATATTTGAAGCCTTAATAGGTTATGTTGTAAAAAATAATAAACGACTGAATAAATAAATCAAATGAATGCGGTCCACATGCTCTGTCCCTTCTTATAGGTTTAGCTTTTAGCTAAAATGCTGCACATGATCTTTTACAAATACATTCGTTTTTCTGGTTAGACACAGTTGTGGTTTATCTGTGAACTTACTGACATTCAACCCAGAAGGAGGCTGTCAGTTTCTTTTGTCTATCCACTCAGTTCTGTTTCACCAAACTTTTCACACTTAGGGGCCGATCTTGCTAAGATAATGGCTTGTCTTGTACTATTTCAGCCCCTGCAGTGCACCTCCTGGCCTTTCAAACGCGCCGCGTCCTACCTTAACCTGCGCAAAGCACAGTAGCGACTGTAAGCTGTCCGTCGAAACAAAAGACCTGTGATGATGTTTTGGGATTTGTTGTCATGTGACGGCGTTGTATTTATAGCGGTTTATTTGCGGTGTGGAACGTGTGCTACTGCAGCAGCAGCCTTCATTCTTTTATCCAGCTGCAGCTCTCTGTATGCTGGCATTACCGTCACTGCAGGTTCTACTCATTTGAAGTCTATCAGTCTGTCATTATGTGTTGGTGGGCTGCAGCCTCGGATTCATTGCGTCGAATGAACATGTGCCTGCTTCAATACATTCACTAAGCTGTCCATTATATTCAAAGCAAACTGGCACTCTCTCACACAAACACACACAATAACCATTGACAGACTTCTCTCATCACATTTGAAAAACATGCTGCTAATGGGGGAATGAGGGACATGAAATCACTTTCAGTGGGACATAAAGGCGGCATTGTGAGGTGGCCTGGTGGTAATTACACCACACAGGCCCGTTCTGAAGGAAGCTATTTAGCAATATGGCCCTGGCCTGGGCCTCTACCGCTGATCTCATTTGGCTGCATTAATTAGCTTGCTCTGAGCCACAGAGCTGGATGTTAACGCGGCAGCCCACTGCTTGGCTGGTTGGTTGGTTAGTTAGGATGACTAACGCGACAGTCTGTTCGGTTCTGTTGTAAATCTACAGGCCTCCTGAACTTCCTTACACCTCGCCGTTCCCCCTCCTCCATCCCATCAGTCAAAGGCAGCTGGGGCTGCACAGAGGGCACGACTGCTCCCTATTCACCGCATTCAGCGTGGTGGCAGCCACCGCAACACAATAGACTACCGCCTGCCCCATTCGAAAGGGAGAGAACTACCTCACTTTGCTTGTGCTTTTAAATGAGTTCTCTGATTGCGAGGATGGAACGCGTTAGACTGAGAGAGGTTGAGAAATTTCATTTCACGATTAGAAATATCAGAGAAGTTTGTTTCATGATGTAGTATATGACAACAGCTGACAAGGAAAAAAGAGTTTGAGCTAAGAGTGTGTTTAAGAGTGCATATTAGCACAGGAAAGGGGGTGCTGACAGTGCTGCAGCCTTCTTTTTTGGAGTTTTAACTGAGTCAGCAGAAGCTGAGCCTGTTGCTGGTTTAAATGCCCTTGATCGTCCGGATAATTTCAGCTTTAGATGTGGACAATAGTGTCTGTGTGTTATTTACTCTAAACATTGATAGTAGCATACCGATAGTACAGCACTTACAGTACATAGTCTTGCACATACACATATCCAGAACTAGTCCCCCACGGAAAATATGCAAATAAATAAAAAAGGCCAAAGGAAAGTTTTATAGTTGAACTTCCACTAAATCAAGTACTGTAGCGGTTCTGTAAAGCATATAATGTTTCATAACTAAAAGAAAAAAAAAAACACTACCAACATTTCCTTTTTTTATAGTGTGGAAAAAGTACTTCTAGACAACAACCAAGTTCTCCTTTTCAGACTACTTTGGTTTAACAGGAACACAACCCAAAAAAGGGAAATGCCCTCGAGATGTTAGCTTGATAAATGTGCCCATTTGGCTCCAAACGTAGGTGGTTTAAACAGACATTTTCTCCTCTTATGTATGACATCAAAGCCGTGAAGCTGAACAAAAAGCAAACTTTTACCATATCTCTCTTGGAAAACGGTTTTCTGCTCGGCGTTTTTTTTAAAAAGACGAAGGCTTTGTCTCCGTCCTTAATAACTGCTGCTGATGTCTTACAACTCAGAACTTTTTTAGTCGTACCGAGCTCTTTTTCACACCAGTGCTTTTTTGAAGAAGGTGTTAGCTTTTTCGAATGCAGGACATTTTATTTTTAGAATTCGACTCCACATTTTCTCTTGCTCATGAGTTTGGTGGTTTTTTTTTTTTCGTGCTGTAAATTTCACTGGGTTCAAAGTGAAACAACACAGCAGTCACAGGCAGAGCCCTGCTCTACATGACACTGCCACGGCCAACACTTCACCCTGTATCTACAAACAACAATTAAGGACACGTCAGGAAACCCCCTATATACACTCAACCACATCAGATATTCACTTCACTCAATATATATGCACGTAACCTCACTTAGTCCTATCTTTACTGATGAACTACAAAAGAATAAGACAGCTGATGTGAGAAATTTCTCACTTTTCTTCTAAAGGAAGCAAATAACAGTGATGTTTGCATTGTAGTCAAGGCTGTGAACTGGATGTCCTTTGCTCTCGCTTCGTATCACAATTTGAATTTCTGTTGTCTTGCAGTAGCAACTAGTTTGCTGTAAGAGAAATAAAGAAAAACGAAGACTTAATCTCGCTCCAACCGTTCGTAAACCCTTGCACCGAAGACACAGAAGCCATGATGGCATATGCTGAAGGTGAGCCATGCGTGTCAGCTAGGTCAGGCAGCAGTAGGTCATTTCCATAAGGTGCCGATGGAGCAGGTGATAGGAGGGTGCTGGCATGAGCGGGACAGAGGTAGTGGGGCAGATGGACCTGTCTTGCACTGACCATGTATCCCTACACCCCGCTGGGGCCCCAGGAGGGGGCTGAGCAGGCTCCCAGAAAGGAGGGTGTCCCACTGAGACCCTGGCATTGAGCCCTGCCCAGCCTTGGCCTGCACCCATCTCTATAGCCCCCCTCCCCCCTCCCCCTCTCACCCATCCCTCCCTTTCCACCCCACCCTGCAAAACACCCTAAACGCTGACCAAGCCCTCAGGGCTCAGGCCAGCCTCCTGGGCTAACAATGGCCCAGACAACAAGCTGGTCCATGGGAAGTCCATGCCAAATGAATGTGCCAGGGACGGATTCTTGCAGGAAGTGTAACAGTACCGCACTAATGCAGTTGTGTGTACAAGACTTAGATGCCATGTTATCCTATTTTCACCTCAGGGAAAGGTTACTGTCTAAACATAACTCAGATGTATGTCTGCAAACGTATTTGTTTGAACGTGAAAGAGTAATCTGTTTATGCAGATGTAACTTCTCATCTTTTTATCTGCTGCTTTGGAGGTCCAGTCATTTTCCGTTATGTGGCAAACACACACAGCTTGAGCTGTGAATTTTCTTTGCAAGGTGACATTTCCTGGCTATGTGCAAATAAAGCACACACAGAAACGCTGTCACAGACAAAGACTGAGGTGGCTCTCTGTGCAAGAGATGACATAATTTCTTACTAAATACACAGGAGTATAGATACAAATTGTAGGAAAGTATTCCAACCTTTAGTGGGTGGATGAAGGTGTCACAGAGCTAAGATTAAAGGACAGTACTGCCGGTTTATTTAAGCATGTCTGATATTGTGTAGTGGCTGGGTCATTGTAGGCAGGGGGCCTCAAATTTCAAATAAGCTCTTCAAACTATTATTCTCCAATAGAAACTCAATTTGCACCACACTGGATTACAAGCTGCATTTATCGACCCGTAGCTCTCTCTGCAGCTGCATGAAGCTTGGTTAAATCATGAGGGAGGAGGTTGGTAGGGGGTTGCAGAGCAGTAGATTGGCGATAATTGGTTGAAGGACAGTATACAGTAATAAAGGGTCTAAATAGCCGGGCTCGAGAAGTTCCTGTCATGTTTTACCACTTCTATTTCCATACCAATTAAACCTTGTTGAAGCTGCCATGATGAGAAAATGGAGGTGCAAAAGGATGTGGAAGAGCTCAAACGCATCAAAGCCATGCTCCGCTTTTATTTATGTGACTTCTTTTTAGGGATATTCATTAGGAGCATCACATTTTTGGGATATTTATTCAGGATGTCGTGACTGTTTTGAACACAGCAATATGCTGGGGGACAAGTGTGTTCTTTTGTTTAACAAAACAAATTCCTTGTTGAGAATGTGTGCACAGGATTTGAGTTTTCATCTGAAATGATACTTCTGATTAAAATATGGATTATCGTACTTCATTCTAACCCGCTAGATCTCATCCAGATAGAGAGGAAGAGAGTAAGCGGTGGATATGGGGACAGGGAGATTGAGTGGTAGGCTGATAGATAGATTGAGATCAGAAGGATCGGATGGAGATGGATCTCTAGAGATATCTACTCGCACTGTCATACCGTGATGAGCCACCTATAATCCACGAGGACGACTTGGTCTCATTTCAAAGTAAGATGGAGGGTCGCATTGATTCCACTCGACTGAGAGGAGATCTGATTTAAATTTTGAATGTGAGAGCGTGAGCTAGCTCCCCAATTTCAGTTCAGATGAAATTGGGTTTGGTGCATGAGATATTCTCCTGCTGCCCAGCGGACCGTGCTGGGTGCAGTGTTTTATCACATTGCAAGGGCTAAAGAATACAGGGTTGGTGTTGCACGCACCTGCACAGCTGGAGGGCATGCCCATACATGATGTCCAAGCAAACCCTAACCGCTGGTCATCCCAGATAACATTACATCTCAGCCAGGAGCCGGACTTCCAGCTATTTGTGCCTTATACACAATCACATATCAAAAACTATCCACTGGGGTGTTGGTTAGCTCAGCTGGTAGAGCATCCGCGCCATGTACAGAGGCTCAGTCCTTGCTGCAGTGGCCCAAGGTTTGAATCCGACCTGCGGCCCTTTGCTGCGCGTCAATCGCCACCTCTCTCTCTCTCTCCACACATTCCTGTCACTCTACAACTGTCTCTATCAAAAATAAAGCTTGAATTTATCCTGTGACATGTATCCTACAAAATGTAGGTGTTTTATGAACAGGTGATCTAACTCTGACTGAACTCTAACTGTAAGAAGTCTATTCCAAAATGTCAGACTGTTGATGTGTGTGAATATTGTGGTTGTTAATCGTGAAAGAAATCATGTCAAGTTATCTGAAGCGGGGAACAGTGTTCCTTTAACCTATAATCACTACTGTTACTATATAACATAGTGACGTAGTGAGTATGAAAAAGCAGATAGGTGTGGAGTCACACTGTGACTCACATACAGGCACAACTGCTAATGAGACAGACAGTGAAAGTGCTTTATTTACATACTGTACATTACACAGATCATATGCCACGGCGATGAAAATATGATATGCATGGGATACAAAGATGGAAAAATATATAAATGCAGGTGATGCAGGCCAAAGTGTGTGAGACTGATGAGAAGGGGCCAAAGGGGCCCCAGCTGAGGAGTGTGTTCACCCCCTTGTTGACGAAGCAGGAGTCCCTACTCCGGGCCCGTGTTTACGTTTCCCCTTCGAGTGTTTCCCCCCACGGCGCTCCATCCAATTCTCCTCAACAAGGGAACATGAGGGAGCGGGGTAAAATGAGAGTGGGCTCATGAATGGAAGGGGACAAATTGACATGTGGCGTTTTGTGAGGTGAGTGCCCAACCTCTCGACCGCTGATTACCATTCGCTAATGAGCACCCGGGTTTGTGTGTCTCTGCGTTTCTCTCTCTCTCTCTCTCTCTCTCCCTGCTTCTCTGCAGAACGTTCTTTCTCCTCTCCAGCTTTGTGCAGGCCCGGAGTGGCCAGTGGACCATAGGTGCGCTGTTAATTGGGAGACGCACACATCAGTAATTAAAGCAGTAGGGGGCCTTGTACTATACCAACTCCCTCCAATTCCCCTTCTTTAAAGCCCGCCCTCCCCCTATAATTCAGTCCTGTCTGCCGAATTGATCATTGTGTGGGGCCAGTTTTGCCCCTGGCAGTTTTGTCACTTTCTAATGATGCCTTTTCAGAGAGGCAAGGCCTGTGTCCTACCAGCACCAGGACCAGTTGGGGCCAATCGTTGTCTTCACGCCAACCTCACTCCATCTGATGAAAAAAAAAAAAAAAAAAGCTCTGCAATTTAACCATGAGCAAACTTCCTCACGTGCAGATACACTCGATATATACACGCAGTCGCTGTGACTCTCAAAAATGCGGGCTCCCTCATAAAATGTTCCCCATCAGCTCACCCATTTCAGCCGCCCCCTCATTAGAAAACCTACACTCCAGATTGTTAGTGAAGTAGTCGCGCTTGTTTTATTCTACAAACGTCACGTTAATCACTTCACGGAGGGCAAAATGAGAGAGAGGCAACGTCCGACTGGGCGACAAACAGGACGGAAACGCACAATTTTCCAGTCTATCATGAGAAAAATAAGACATGTTCATGCAAGCCTGTATATGTCAGGTCCAGACATTTTCAACAGCTCTGACACAATATATATCTGTATACTGTATATATATCTGTAATCCACGGCATGCTCCAGGGTCTTAGTCCAGCTGTGGTCCCCTTGAATCCTTCCCCACCTTCTCTTTAGGGCACCCCTGGATGTGTCTATATGTCCCTAAACCTCCTTGCTCTGTGCTCAGCAGGCTAAGACAATCCACTGGGAATGTCTCTCACTTCTGCACGCCATAGTTATTCAAAGTGAGCTCAAGACAGCAGGGAATCACTATAGCGAAAGTTTCATTTTGCAGGGACTGGAAACATGCTAAGTCAGTTGACAGTTGTGCTGGTGTGTAGCTTGCGGTTTGATTTAGCAGTTAATGGAGAACTATCATTGTACAATACAAAGAGGATCATCCATTAATATGTTAACCACGCTTCTACCATTTCTTTTTTTTCTTTCTTTCTCCATCCAGAAGCAATGAGCTATAAGAAATCCCAGCGGTATCAGGCAGCAGTGCTTCCTCTCTGTACGTCGACACCACTCATGGCTATAGCTGATAGTGTTGCATACTCTATGTAATTAAAATAACCCTGCCAAGGTGTTTTAACATGGCATTCTCTGCTTCGCTGGGCCATGTTTGTTCTGTTTCCTGCCCTGTTCAGTTCCCCCCTTATCTCGTAGGCCCCCTTGAGTATGGCGTTTTACATTTCTGTTTGTAAAACTGTCAACACATCCACTGGCTGTACTAACGTGTGATTTAGCGCCAACAGAGAGGAGGGATAGAGAGTGAGAGAGAGGCAACTGCATGAGATCTTGCACATTCTCAAAGTGGAATATTTTTTCACTGTTATCCCCCTAACCCCCGACTCCCCACCCCCGAAGATGCCTTGATGTTTGTGAAGTGCTTTTTTTTTTTTTTTTTTACCCTTTAACAACCACAATGTCTCTTCTGCTTTTTGTAATATTCTTTTTATCTATCCCTGTCATTTATATTGTCATGATGTCAGTGCATTTTATTCCAAATTCGAAATTTGGGAATTCACAGACCATTTTGGAAAGGGTACCTGTGTTGTGGGCACAAATCAAAAATCAAAAATCGAAATATCTGGCTGAAATGAATAAATAATTAGCTTTATGAAAGCAACGTCTCAAAGCCTTCTTGATTCATATCTGCTGGCAGAGCGAGCGGGAGAGGAGAACATGTTCAAAATTAATTGGATTAATGTGTGGAGTTGACTTGTGTGTGTGAAATTTACACCTGTCACACTGTCAAATCAGACATCCCATGTTATTGCTAATAAGTACCTGGGGATAGTGGCACCTTAGGAGTAGAAAAATAAACAACAGCAACAAATCAAGTCTCTTTTTTGCTCATTTAGACTGCTCACCTGCACATGCACACTTCTTGTATATTACGTCTTCTATATTATTTACAGTGGCAGAATGAAACCGCCATTGTAGAAAAAAAAATCACTTGTAAAAAGAAAAAGAAAGCAGATTAAAAATGTATCACTGAAGTGGAAATGTGTCTTAGAAAGAAACACAAACACACGGCATTCAACAAAAGCCACACAAGCATCATCTGTCATACATAACACAATAAGAAAAACCTTACACCCACATCAGTTTCCGCCAGAAGCAGAGGAAATCCCACATTTTAATCATAGAAATTCTGTAGCCTGGATCTGGATTTAAGATTTTTCTTTCTTTTTTTTTTTTTTTTTTTTTACTTTGTTTGGCTTTAATTTACACCTCTGTTTTGCAGCTGTGAGAGGGGAATTCAGCTTCTGTCCCTTTGGAGAGGAGCACTGGCAGCAGAACATTAGCTCATTTTAACGGCCAGTGTAATAATCTGTGCACCAGAGGGCCTCCGTTGGAAGCTCTACTTTGCACTAAAGCATCGGAGGCTCCCCTGTCGATAACAAGACAGTCACTTCATTATAGCTTCACAAGTCATCCATTTATTATCTATTGGCCCCATCAGAGAATGAGCACCGAGTCAGATGATACAATATATTAATCAAAGATGCACCGTTGTGTCAAAATGTAATTTTCTGCTGCAGGCCAGGAGATCTAATTGTTTGATTTGATAACAGAAGTAAAAAAAATGTACCCAGAGGCAGAACCGTGATGCATTCTCAAGCATACACAAATAGTTGACGCTCCGGCCTGAAGTAATGTTTAAATTTAAGACAAAAGGCGGTTCTCTTTTGAAAAAAAAAAAAAAAAGAGAAGTGGAAGTAAAATTGGAGTTTTGTTGATAAGGGGAACCTCAGTGGTGCTAAAACACACTTCTACAATAATTACCAAATATGCATGAAGTAGATCCGTTTTTATTTAATCTCACAAGAGTGTCAAAGGAATGAATAAACATGTGAAATTTGCAATCGGCTTCATAGCTTGTCTTCGGCCATACTGAAAATTAAATGTTCATTCGTTGTGTGAACTATTTCATACTATTTAGAAACATCATTTTCTATGTACACTGTCCGTTGATCAATTTAATTATTCCATGCACCGTATTTTGAGGAGGCGAACATGTGAGGGAAGCCATCTTGCCGCTCTTGTAATTAAATTTCCTTTGATGAAGCTATTAAAATCCAATGACTCTGCCTCCGCACAAAATTCCTTTAATCAACTTAAAACATTTCTTTAGTAGCTAGTTGGACTGGAAAAAAAAATAAAATAAAAAGAGATGGCACAACACTTCTGAAGGCCTGAATGTGTGAAGCCACAGACACGTCTGCATGAGCGTAGTGGCTTAGTGCCGATTATAGTTGCACCAAATGTTGAATAGGACTTTCAAAAAACACATTCACGAGAAGCTGTGAGAAATTCACTCACACCAGCAAATGCAAAAGCTGACCACAGCCAACAAAAGGAGCAGAGCAAAAAAGCCACATTAGCGAGCAGGCAACTGTAACTGAAGAAGAGGAAGGGAGATGCAGAACACCCAAACGCGCTGAGCGAGACAAAAATAAAGATATATGACTCTCATCACAGTTTACAAATTTTTTGTACTGATTTAATGAGATGTTTTGCAGAGGAGGGAAGTGTTATTATGAATGTTGATAATGACATAACAGTAACAGAAGAGAATAATCTGACATATTTCTCCTTTTCTTTTTTTTTTTTTTGATCAAATACAAAAACCAAACAAACAAGCAAACAAGTGGAAACCTAACCCCGCCGAGGCAAAGTTCCCTGTCGCGCTCACAACAAGCAGACCGAGAAAGACAGCACAAGACCCCAACAAACCCCTTTCACATGTAATGATTATTCCCCCCTTCATTAAAACTGCTAGTAACCCTGTTAGACTGGAATACACTCACTACGGGTAATCGTGAAAACACTTTTAATCAACGCACAGAAACAGTAGAGACCTTGCTAGAATGCATTCACTCCAAATAAAGCAGGCTCTTTATAAACAGGCGCAGCAAAACAGCTAAGACCCTGATAAGACTCCTCACACTCTCCATGGCGAAACCTGCCTGTGAATGTCTCCTGACAGCTCCTTAGCCCTTGTTAGAGAGAATCACTTCCTAATGATTCAACCCAGCTTGGAAACATCAACAACGCAAAGTAACACTGGGCATGCAGTTTTACATGAAGTAACACGGAGTACATGCACACGCAGTCACTGTGGTTAACTGGATCCACTGATGTGCAGTTTGCTATGATGACGCTCTGGTGAGCTACAAAACTAAAATTAGAGTCATTATAAAATCAGGAAATCTATCGAGGTCCGTTGCTGGTGTTGGAGGTATTTGTCCAGCACAAAGCAGAACTGTGTAGCCGAAATCTATGATTTAAGAGAATGAAATGGGATTTTCTGCAAAGATGTTTTGAGATCGTTTTTCTGATACTAAATTTGCTGTATTCAATATTTAATTTCTTCTTATGTTTCAAGTCATCAAGTTAAATTCATAGACTCCTTTATTCCTCTTTAAAACCTAAAAAAAAAAAAAAAACCTGACAGTAAGATTAAACTAATTGGATTGTAACTCTTTTACAGGTCGCACCCATGAAGGGAAAAGAAAAAAAGAGCCACCTCTATACACACTGTGGCTGACACAAATGTATACATGTGCTTGCTCATCAGCACCCACATGCGCACACACACACACGCACGCGTGCGGCGCGCACACACATATGCACACAAACAGGGCAGTTGACACATGGTATATCAGCAGGCGCAGTTCTTTTGTCCTCTTGCTAGTTTTAGCAACACCACTCCTTTCACATCGTCATGCTTTTGTCCCGCACATGTATGATGCAAATGTAAAAACAGAACAGAGATGGAGTTTAATGTGAAAGAAGCAAAATCTGACTCTTTATTAGGAGTATTTAACTATCGAAAAATCTGTCAAATCTATTTTTATTTTTATCTATTTTAGTCACGGTCAGGCTTTTGTTATTTATTACATATAAAGAGCATGCTTATCCATGAACCAGGTGACAATGATGACAAAAACAAATGTGTGACTAATATTGTTCAATGACCTGGCCTCTGACTCAGAAGTGTTTTTTATCTCATCCGACAGCAGCTGTATTTTCGTGATGATCTGGAGCGTGGTGTTTGAACTTTGCCAGAACTGTCAATCATGTCAGACAGTGGGTAGGGTTTGAGTCATGGGCGACATGATTTTGACAGGTGATTCAGTGGCAAAGAGTTGGCATGCATGTACACAAACAAGAATTTAAGATGGAGACCCAAATAACCAAAGTGAATATAATTTTCAGGTTAAAAAAAGTGCCCGCTGTCCTCCGTCTCATCAAACATGCAGCTCATGTAACGTTTGAATTTAAGTTTCCCAAGTACAAATCAAAAAGACCTGGTGAGTGTTTCTTCTTTTCTGTTCAGGTATGCAACCCAGCCTCCCTTGTGTAAATCCATCTCATCCAAAACAAGCTTATCCCACAGATGCTGTCACTCCTTCATCCCGGGTGTGAGAAATATGGGGGCCAAAGGTGCTACTCTGTAATCAGACTGGACTGTTGCGCCTTGTCCTGCCAGCGTACAGCGAGGCGTGCTGGTAACCGCCACAACTTCACAAGGCTGCTGTGTGACCCGGTAGCCACAGGGCCTCAGACGCCTCTTCATTTGTCAGATGAGCAGCTAGAGGAAAGGCTCAACAAACACCAAACACACAGAAACACACAGCATGCACGCGAAAAGGTCTAAACGCTCTGACATGTCTGACATGGATGATATTCACTGCTGGATTAGACAAATCAATGCTGCACGGCGTCAAAAATAGTGAACAGGCAGATGTGACATTGCTTCTATTTTCACTTGCATCTATTGGCAGTGAAGGCAGATTATGAAATACCGTCTTCATCCAATGCTCTGCGTGTGAACAGCAGATTCCATGGCTGAAGCTTTTTCTGTCTGCCTTCCCCACATGCTCTTAACAGCGCTCTTAACACCTACAATTATATATTTATATACATACATATATATATATATATATATATATATAAAATAAAAACATGATTGGACCAAATTACTTACATCTTGCGTCAGTCTGTAAAAAGCTTAACATCATGACACTGGCTTTTAGTGAAGGCTGCAGCTTCCCAGGAGTGTGGCATGCCACAAGAACAGATGAGAGCAGCTTCACCAGAATCTCAAGATCCTCTCTCTTAGATGTTGAACAGCTTTTGGGTTCGACACTGGAAATGTTCGAGTTCAAAATGATGGCGTGAGCCATTTGAGGGAGATGAAAAGTCTGTTTCATAAAACCGTCCATGAAGCCCGAGAATAAAAACCTCTGCAAGCAGTCAACACTTCCAATGATGAAGCTCAACGGACGACTGCAGAGGGGAAGGAGGGATGGTGCCATGTAAATCTGTGCAAAAATGTATTACTTTTTTATTTGAAGTACACCAAATTTACAAGGCATGAACTCCTAACTGTAGCCTAACAGTTACAGACTTTACAAAAGAAAAAGCTCTGTTGCTTGTGCTTTTGATCCAAAGTCTCAAAGTGCCCCCTAGTGGGTCTTTTCTGCGCCTGCTCTGAACAAGGTCTGGAGAGCATTTGACCCTATAATAAGGTCTCAGCAGTTCACTCTACTAATTAAAAGGGCATTTTCAACATGGGATCACAGGATAACACTCAGTGTCTAACACAGTTGGAGGGCATTAGCTGTTTCCTGTACCATAACAAACTGCTAAGTGTCTGTCAGGGTAAACTGACTTCGCTATACCAAGGTGCCGCGAAATCGTCAAACAGCAGCCGGCACTTGCTGCAACAACATGACACAAAGAAACCTGTCCACCTCACATCAGACTACCTGCTGAAATACATATTTAGCCTCACAATTCGATACAAATAAATTCATTATAATTGCAATACATCTGCAAAGACATTATTTTAATCATGAATTATTGATCTCAAGGCAAATCATCTATAAGGAAGATACTTCAGCAGGGCAGGTGTTGACAAAAGGACTTTAAACTGGATTTGTTACTGATTGTATCACACTAATGCAGTCCCATATAAACATTAAATACCTTTACAGCTCTGAAATAACAGTTCACCATCACATTAAATCTGTGTCCTTATGATTGTGATATCCCAGCTTGTATTGCTGTAATTGAAGCCACATGGAGCACACAAGGAAAAAGATGGGCCGTCTGTGTAGAACAGCCTCCAAAGCCATTGATTAATACACTCTGTCTTTCCATCTCTCCATAACTCCTTCCCACAACACAACCTGGCACTTTGTCCCACTGGCTGGCCCTGAAGGAAAACAATTACCGGAGAAGCGGAACAACAATACCCAGAAAACATCTGCTTGCGCCGGCTGGGGCCGCTGACATGCCTGACTGTGTGTCCCTGCTGGCTTGCAAAAAGGACACATGCCTGCCTGGATACGCTGAGAGGCCCGAGTGTACAGGGCCCAGTCTCCTGCTCCTCCTCGCAGTGTCTGTTCGCCTGTCGACCCACCTGCCTCTCTGACTGCCTGTCTGCCTTCTCTGGCATTGGCAGCCAGACAGATGAGGGCCCGCATGTTGGAGCAGTTGTTCGTTTGGGTGCATTCCCTTCTCCTTGGAATGAGACGGTGCACCAGTATGGCTTCTAAGTTGGGGCAGACAGGAAGGCGGTGAAAATGGCACGATGGGCCAACACACATATTATACCCTGTTCATTTTATAGCTCAGCTCAGCAGATTAGAAGAGCTGATGAGATTAAACATATAATTTAAATGCTGTATGACACCTATTGGAGTCTTACCATTCTTCCTTCTTGACACACATATACCCAACAGCCACAGAGCAGTCACATGACCAAAAGTCCATTTACATTTTAGCATTTGAAAGAGTTAAAGAGGGTGGTTTGGTGGGCATATCTGTATAAATCCATACTGAGTTAGTTCAAACATGACTGCTACTCAGTGTTTATTTGGTTTATGTTGCCACCTTGTGGCCATCACTGAGCCCTACTTATAATGTATCTACAGCAATTCTCTGCCTATTGGTTCCTAACCTTTGGGTTTGTAACCCAGCAAGGGTAAACCCCCAAGAGAAATCAGAGGAGACACGAGATCATTTAAAGGATACGAATTTCTATTTGTAAAATACTGGATATGTTTTTCTATTTTAGCCGCTAAACATCCTACAAATGAAAAAAAAAATCTGATAAGAACTTAATTGGTACTCACCACTCATGTCCATGACCTGTGACATCATCTTGTCTGAAGCCAAGCATCGTGGGAAACACACAGTGGGTAAAATAAAGTAAAAAACTCTTAATAAAATCCTATGACATATTTAAAAATCTGTGTTTTTTTAGTAAGTATTAAACATCTAAAGGAAGTATCACTGAGGTCAAATTACAGCTATGACACGACATGAAAGACATTTTGTGTGCTTTTAAGCTGAATGACGGGATCACTATGCTATTACGACAAGTACAATTTATTCTTTACACCGTGCAGGTTACACAATAAATCTATTTCCACTCAGCAAATTGCACTGTCTATTCTCCATTACTGGCCTGGCTTCACCTCACCTCCAACACGATAGGTCGGCTCCTCCTAGCAAAGCTTTGGCTGCCTTCAAGTACTGTAGGAAATATTAATGAAGCTCTCGTTTAAGAGCTTGCTTGTGTTAAGTTGTGCCAAGTTTGCACTCGCACAATGTGAGCACGTGAAGTACTTTTGTTTTGCCATCATTGTTGATTTTTAATGTGTGCGTGTGTGTGTGTGTGTTTTGCCTCCTGTACATATATTGACCCTTCACTTGAACAGTTGGAAATGAAATATACATTGACAGTAACTCACGTGTGTCAAATAAACAAATATCACACAATGACACTAAATGCACCACGTGTTCATATTTGCTTCTTTTCAGTCGGCCTCATACAGGGCTGCATGCCATCTACTGCCACCTAAAGTCAGTAACTAGCAAACATTAATTTACAGTGTTAAAGGGTCAATTATATTTTCCAACAATGTGTCAAACTGGTGTTGTTCCTGCTGCATCCATATAATTAAACTTTATTTATGCTGACTTCTAAGCTTGTGACAAATTGCAATTTAACTGCAGAGCCACAGAGATCTAAAATGTGTATGTGGGCAGGTTAAGGCATGAAATTTGACGTCTCTGCTTTAACATCAGGATCTTTCGCGGAGCACCTGAAGGCACCATTTTTGACACGCGCTCGGTGGAGGAGGGTTTGTTTGGTGACAGCTCGCGGGGACACGCCCGCCGTGACAGCAGCAGCAGCAGCACAGCGGCGGCGGGTTGTGTAGCTCTGACACCGTGCCCTGCCTCCTCAGCGGCGAGTCAAGTATCTCACAGCCTCACAGCCAGTTGATTTTTTTTGACGGAATAACTTCTCATACAACTAAATGAACCGGTCGTCTGTTCCGCCCCAGACTGCTGTGGCTTCCCACGTCAGAACAGAGATGTAAAGCAAGTTGCACTACCGCATCTTCCTCTTGATATGCTTCTAACGTAACGAGGAGCCAAGAAGTGACAGAGGTATTTCGGCACTGTTATGCGACTTGTTTATGTTAGTGTTCCGCCGCCATAGGCTCTAGACGCTACCGTAACAACGCGCCAGAAGTCCTGTCAGCGGGGACAGCCCCCGTGATAAGACGTTTAGAAGTGTCTCGAAGCCGGGATAACGTCAGATAATATGCTCTTTTTCATTTTTATTCAGTCAAGTGTCCATTGGTAACTGCGGCTTCATTTGCATTTGAAGCGTGAAGGCGAAGCAGACGTATGCACGTGAGCTGAACTCAGGAAGGAGACAACTTTGAAGTTTTGTTTTGTTTTTTTTTTTTTGCAGTCGTCATAAAATTCAGCGCTGTTCGTGGGCCCCACCTGCGAGGTAACTTGTCACAGCACAGACACGCGTAACAAGAGGTTTACACTTGTTACAGCGTGTCTTACCACTCGGTTTTTACGCTGTTCGGCTCAATTAGCGGCTTTTTGCTAGCACTCTTCTGAACGCGCGCGTCACACCGTACGTCACGGGGGTTAATTAGCATTTGCCAACAGGTGCGCTCACCTGTCATGCCAACTTGTGTGTCCTGTCTCGCTGCTGTCGGCGAGCCGCAGCGGTAAAATGCTTGGTAAAAGGTCCTCCGGGACATGTATTTATGAGGCAGCTCATTTCATTTGAGAGAACCAACCAACTGACCTCATAACTTATTGATGGCTCCAGAATGCAGAATGAAGCAGCTCAGTGCTAAACCTCACCTGGCTGCTGATTTCAGGTAGATAGTGTTTGATGTGACCTTGAGAGGAGGTGGCTTGTCTGTACTTTGTTTCTCTCTCCCTTTATTGTTCGGGGAGTTTCAAAACACTGTGCTAGTTTTACCGAATTCCAGTCACTCATCGCAACTACCTGAGGAGATTCTCTTCATCTTCGGCTAAAAATCCATATCTTTTGTTTCTCTCTCTCTCTCTTTTTTTAAATTTATCAGGTTAAAACTTTTTAATGGATTTTTATTTGCATCCAGCCCTTGGGGTTGCTCAACAGAAACGGGCTTAGATAATGATACAGTCATTCATCATTCATACCCAGAGGCGAATATGAGGTCAGAGGTCAGGATCGGCCATGGTGCAGCAGTCTGGTGCTGTGCGGGATTTATTTTGTGCACTTTTTTGGGGGTTAGAAAAGTTTCTGCTGTGAACTGAGTGAATTGACCTGGATGTATGGTCTGTAAGTGGCAGCCACGGACTGGTTAAATTCCTTTTTCATGACAGACATTTTGACTTGTCATAGCAGGGAAGGCACAGGTGAAACAAATTTAGTTAACAATGGCTCCAGTAAGCCGGCGAGCTCAATGCCAGGACCCTGCAAACAAGCTCATCTGAATGGACTGCAGCCATCATTAATGTTATTGATTACACCCGTGTATTTCCTGCTTTAACGTCTCCAAATGTGTGTGTGTGACTACAGGCCGTACTTGCTAGAAAGTCTTCAGTGCATACTTTCCTGTACCGGGGCAGGGATCATCCTTTATTAAAGGAAAAGAATATTGCTGTTCCACCGTTCCCTGTGTCAGTGATAGATGAGTCATGGTGCAGTTCTTGAACAGCTGATTTTCATCTGTCTAATTAATTTTATTATGAAGATGTGGGTTTATTAATAATGATGTTAAACCGAGAAATATTTCTTCATTAGGTCTATGTGTTGTCAGACATAGAAACTGATGATGATAATGATGACAAAAAAATCCAGGCGACAACATTTATCCACTTTTTTCCATTAAATAAAGCCACAGTGTTATTATGTGTTTCTGAGGCTTCGTGCACAGTCCCTAAATTAATAAAAAGAAAACAAACATGCAAAATAAATCAATGTCTTCTTCATCTCTACGGTTTTATCTACTCTCACTTTGGTCTAGCCTCCTGAAGTCATCTACATACATACAGTACGCAGTGAGACAGCTCACTGTTTAGCACACAAGTGCTTGATGTAGTCATAATGCAAAAGTGTTTCTAACTTTCGCTGCATCCTAATATCTCCTAGTGAAAAAGTTCAGGCAAAATTTCCCTATTATCTCCCCCTGTGCTCATCAGCACCTCAGCAGAAAGCAGCAGTCATGGAAGTACGCACAGATCAGTGTGTATTTGGGAGAGATGGTTGTGAGAACAGATCTATGTATAACTGCCTCACTGATTCATCCCCCCTGTCTTGTCTTATTCTCCGCCACCTTCCTTTTCAAGGCACTGCAGAGGAAGATGGAGGTCCAGAGTGGCGTTCAGCAGCCGGAGACCCGCCCTCTGGGTTCCCCTCGGTCAGGGGCCAATCAGCAGAATGAAATGGACGACAGACCAACGGATGCGAGCGGCAGGCATTCCGCTGACAACCACAGTAAGGATGTGCAGCCAGCAAGCCAGAAAGACGACAAAAAAGTAAGTCGCAGGCTCCCACTGCTGCACATCTGCAGCTGCTGCGCTGTGTGCCTGGGTGTGTCTGTACATATGTGTGATGAGTGATCCTGCCTGTCTGTTGAGCTAGTCAGTGTGATATGTCCTGTACTTTCACATAGACAGACTTCCTTGTTCTGTGCTATCTCATGGAGTGCTAAAAGGCAAAGTTGCAATGCATTTTCCATGTTTTGTATTGTTTGGTAAGCATTACAACTGCAGAGATGTGTGCTCCAGTGTTGGAAGAACCTGTTTGCTCACCAGTGCTGCAAGAAAAAGTGAAACTATGGGTACTTTTGGTTTTTGGCTTCAGCGGCTTCAAAGGAAGTAGGTAATGTGTTGTTTGTTGCCATGAAAACCGTTCAGCGCAGAGCAGAAACCACAGCTATGATACATGCGTTTGGAGTCACTTATTAGTATGTACAGACCTAAGTGGCTTGTGCAGTCTCCACTTGTGAGTGCTGATTCTCAAACTCTGCCATCTTGGAGCCCTCTGCACGTCCAAGAATGACAGTAAAATCCTGGCTGGCTCTCTTCCATCTCAAGGACGTCAATCATGCTTCTCTGGCAGGAGCCAGAACCTCTTTCCGTCAATCAGCCTGAGAGGCTCTATAGGCCTCGGAGCAGGGAAGAGATAGCGGCAGAATAAACAGAACAGATATACGAAAACATTCACGAGATGACTGGATTGACTGCTACTGGCAGCTCTGAATGGGATGCTTGTCATGGCTTGCTGTATCAATTTTCAGTACTTTGAGCAGACTTTGAGCAAACAGTAATCGACATAACCCTTTAGGGTCTTCTTGGTGAGGTAAAAGGGTTTCTGAAGCTTTCAGTTAATGTCAAAAACTATTGAAAATATAGAGTAATGTAAATCTTTTAGGTGTGGTGGCAAGATGTTAAGGCCAGAGGCCACTTATCCAGGTACAGAATATGAGAGGCCCACCAAAGGACCCTTAAAAACGCCTATAAAGATGTAAAACAATGACCAATAACTGATTTTAATACTCATTTTATCTCCACTGTCCCTGCCTGATACGATTTGTCGTACTAATTAGATGAGTATAAAACATTTTAAGCTATTCATGCCTGCCTTTAGTCAGATATTGTTTACTTACTGTGATTGTGCAAATTAAAGGAGAACTTAGATGCCTTTATCTTTTTAAAAGGGGTCATAGAAATTCTATACCACAGACATTTTGTAGAGAGGTTCAATACACACTCTCCACAAGGCTAGATAAAAAAAAATCGCTTCCTCTCTCGGATGTAATTGGCTCAATGACACTAGCAGGACACACACAAAGACACATACACGCACACTTAAGCAGGGCTTCCTGGTTGCATTCACACAATTGGTTCCAACAATTGGCTACATGTCTGCTTGGATTGTCTACTGATCAGTGTCAGCGCATTATGTCCTTATTGTGTGCAACTGACAATAAAAGCTGTCATGATGATTGTTGTCACTGCAGAAGCTTGAGTGCACAGCATTTCTGTTGTTGGTGCAGCGTTCTGAAGCAACGAGGCATGAAAGCTTTGCAGATTTTCTAACTAGCCTAACATCAGACATTGTTTTTTAATTTTACAGTGGGTGGCCCACAAGTGACATTGGGGTCACAAGGCATCAGTCCCTGTCAATACACCTATGTGGGTGTGCAAGCGTATGTGCAAGAAAAAGACAAAGAGGAGCTGGTGTGTGTGTGTGTTTGTGTGTGCGTGTCTTTGTTGGTTAATTAGCAGTTGAGTCAACACCTACTGCAATTTACTTAAAGTGGCCCTGAGAGTGTGAGCACCTCTGACACCGCCTGACCAACCGGCTGGCAGGCTGGCTTCTGCTGCCACGGTGTCATTGATTTCGTCTGGAGAGTTTATTCATCAAGTTGTCATCAGTGGAAGTGGACCAGTGTTCCTGTCCTTGTTAAAAGGTGCCTGCTTCTGGCCTGCCCTGTTGTTTATTAGCAATACATCACAGAGAATGAGGTGGTGCACTCTGACCTGTGGGCTGATGCTCAGAGCTGCTGTGGCATTGTTCACAGTCAGCGAGCCCCTAAAATGACGTGATATAATGTACTAACTGCGGTTGGACTATGAGGTTCACCTCCTGTGAAGCAGCTGGTGATGAATGGTATGATATATTTTCAGATTTTCCATGTCAGAATCAGTTCATACTGTGGTTAGGTTGAGCATAGTTGTTTTCTGTCAGCACCTTGATGTTAGCTGATCAATCAGAAACTGTGGTATTGAGGTTGAAGTGTATAGTACGTCACAATTGAGCTTTCTGGATTTAGTATATGACGCAGCATCACCCACAAGCTAAACTTGTTCAACAATATTCAGAATGAAAATAAAGTGTGAACATTTTTAAAGCCAAACTGCAGTGTCATTTGTTAATTTGGCCAGCTAATCTGACTAACATTCATTTAGAAAGGTAATTAGCTTAGCTTGCTGCGGTTGGCACTGGTTGTGCTAGATGGCACAGTGCTCATACCACAAGTTGTGATGCTCAGGTCACAGATGGAGCTAAGCAAAGACTATAGTGACAGCTACCAAGATGGTTAACTGCCCCGTGGGGCCATTTGAATTGAGGTGACATTACAAACCACTTTTGTATGCGCCCACACAGATATTTCACCATTGACATAACAGTACTACTTGCAACACTGTCATTGCCCTTGCATAAAAATTAATAAAACTTGAAATGTGACATGATGATTTCTTAACTGAAAGTAATTTGATCAGATTCTTAAGTGTAAATTTGAAAAAAAAAACAAAAAACAAAACACCTCATGTTCGATCCACATGTGTTTTAGAGAAGATTACTCAAGAAAGATCAGGTAAAGTTTTAATTTCAAGGGTTGAGCAGAAGGTCTTAAAGCTGACCCTGCACTTAAACCTCAACATCACCCCTGCCACACCGCTGACCCCTTTGTTGATCCGTGACACCAACTGAAGTGCAGCACATGACCTATAAACCACCCCAAGGGATTGTTCCTGGTTGCTTCCCTCACCACGATGGCATCGGTTTGTGCTCATTATTCTACAATTAGCTTTGTTGAAATCTCAAAGCATCAGCTGACCACCACTGATGATGAGCTACAATGCTGATTTGCAGTATTGCACTAATTGGTGTCATAACAACCTATTGACCTTTAACTCATTACCTGCACTGGAAGCAGAAATAAGCCAGCAAGTACAAAGCCTATGACTGCACATATAGAGTTGGCGTGCTGATCTTGCAGTTTTTATAATTGTTCTCTATTTTAAGTGTGTGTATGAGTGTGTGTTCCTGTCTGTGCTTGTGCACATTGTTTTTTCATTTCTCATATGTATGTAAAACAGATTGATTTGTGGTAATTTGTGTTTTCTTTCCATTAGAAAAGAGTGGATTGAGCTTTTAGGCGTGGAGTGGAATAGTCGTTCCAATGATTATTGCTGTTATATTTGATTACGCGAATGAGAAACATTCGGGAACAGAGAAAGCAAATTATATTAAATTGCTCTGACTGAAGATTTTGTTTACACTTCCAAATGAGTGATCAGTAAATTGAAATCCGTACAGATGTTACTTAGAATGAATCTGATGTTTGTTAACCAATAAAATCAACTCGTGTGAGCTGCTGAGTTAAGTGGAAGTTTCTTGACTTTGTGATGACTTGTTGTCCAGATGCTCTTGGAGCATTTGCCTAATGGCTTCTCACTCACATCATGACTTTTAAGATAACTGGAAAAGCAGATGGTTTCTCACCTTGATAGGCAATTTGGCTTCGGCAGCAGTGTGACAGGTTGGGATGTGATTCAGTGCGATTATGACTTCTTTTTTTGTCACTCCATAGCCAAGTTGCCTGTAAACTCATAAAGTGGTCAGCAGTTTAACCACTGAATTTGTAAAAATGATAGTTAAAAGGGTAGAATGTACAAGAATGTGTGCCAGGAAAAGTTCTGTGTTCTCCTTCAGCATTGCTGGAGTGAGCAAAGTGCAGTGAGTTGAGGTAAATATGGACAGACATCCTGAACACAACCTCCACAGCCCCCCTTGTCCTCCACTCTACAGATTACCTTGGTGGTAGCTAGCGGGGCCCAGATAATTACCTTGTGTTATTTCTCCTCCCACACTTTGCTTTTGAAGTCGTGGCTGCCTGGCTGCTTAGCTGCCTCAGCTCTAATAGCATCCCGGCATGCCATCGATCCCACACCCCTCCTCCGGATATGAATAGGTAGTGGAAGTGGGCTGATGGGTTGTGGAGGGAGCAGCCCAGGAATCTGGCCCAAACCTCTGCACGGTTCTTAAAGCAAAGGTTAATCAATATTCCAGTGTGCTTGATCATGGAAACATCACAATGCACAAATTACTGTAATGTGCACATCAAACTGCAAATGACAACATATTTTTTGCCAAGCATGGTCTTTGCAAGTTAACTGGCACTTTGTCAAATATTGTACATTCACAGATTCAAAAGCGTGCCTGGTTTTCAGTGCAACAAATTGAACCTAATCAAATGATTTCCTGTGTGTGTGTGTGTGCGTGAGTGCATGCACGCGCGTGTGTGTGTATGGGGGGCATTCAGCATTGCGGTTCAAAACCTCCACCATAGTAGGGACCTTTAAAAAGTCCTTACCACTGTTGAGAAAATTAATGGCTTCTCTGCTCAGCTGTGTCAGGAAAGTAATATAAATTGTAGCTATAATAGTTTTAGATACGCTGTGATGTCTTAATCCTTTGACAGCAGAAATATTCAGTGCCATGCACCAGACTATTTCAAGGGAAGTGCCTTTGGAGGCGGTTGCTTTGCAGAGAGGTGATATGTAACTAAAGTGTTACGGCAAAGAAATGAAGTCAGATACAGTACAGCTGCATATAATCTCATCACTGTATTTAATGCTATCCTGATTTATGGAAGATTAAGTATAATCTGAAAAAAATCTGTTGAATATTCTTTGGGGTAATGATGAGGTCAAGTGGACATGGTGGTGGTAACTTTTAAATGAATAAAACCACTGCATTTAAGTAAATGTGCCTGAAAATTAAATGATATGTAACCCTAAAAAAGTGGCTTGTCACTTGTGTCAGGGCAGTTTGGAAAGCTGCAAAGAGCTTGTGTTTGTCCACAGCACCAATGAAATACTGAATCTTAATGCAACATTTTCAACCAACAGACCTTTTATCACGGCTGACAGGTTGACCTAACAAATGTGTATCTGCTGGTAGTATTAGTAATAGCTGTGATATAAGTAATGGCTTCATTACATTTTGGTTTTCCATTCCTGGGGCTCTGGAGGTTTTTTGCAGTAAACTCTGGCATGTCGTATGAAGCAAATCACAGGTGTAATTGATAAAACGGCTGCATTCCATACAGGTCAGGTAGTTCCTAGTTGCTCGCTGGCGTGCCTTACTGGTAGACTCAATGGACCCGAGCCATCATGAACAAAATTGGTTTTACCTCTTACTGGCAGAACGAGTCAAAGTGTCTGTATATTATCATATAAATGATGCAGACTCTAATTCAACTGTATCTATTTGCTAAAAGATAATGCTGATCAATAACTGATATTAACTTATTAAGTGATAATGATTATTGAACATTTTGAAATTCCACAGTAGGAAAAACACAGACGTAAATGATCATGTTAATGATGCTGCTTTGCGTTTCATGGTCCTGGTCTTGTGGATGTTGGCTCAGCATCATAACTTACTCGAGCACTTGAATGCAAGCAGAAAGAAGCCATCGTTATTGTTATTAGTAACACCTGTGCTTTTCTTACATCAGATAAAATGTCTGCTGTGAAAAGGGCCAATATTTTAATCAACTGCAGCTCAACTCTATCATTGGGTCTTGGCAATTTCTTCCCACCAGTATTAGAAACATACTGCATTATATTACTTTTCATAGACCGGGGACGTTCAGAGCTCCCCTGAACATTAGGTCCTAAGTATGGCTACATTTCAGCAGACAGCTTGATGAAACCTCTGCAGGGTGCTAATTTGGCAAAACTGTAATGAAGCACTGCAGCACTACTAAAATATCCAGCCACGAGTTGAGGTGATGCGCCATTTAAATCAGCACTCAACAGGGAAACAACTGAGTTATTGGTCGGCCATAACTGGACCCAGTAAGTTACCAACCATAACACATGACTAATAAGTTCTAACTAAGGCACTTAAAAGAAAGCTCTTTACAGACACTAGCTGTCATGTTTGATTTTTTAATTTTTAGAATGTGTGTGTGCGTCACTGAAAAGAACATACTGTAGTGATGTGAGGTAAATATATTGTTTCTGGAGTGTCCAGAGCAGGAAGTAATTGGGTTGGCTCCTGGTTTGGTGACCGGGGTCAAGCCTTAGTCCATGATCTTGTGTATTAGGAACGGATGCTCATTAGAGAGAAGGTGAAAGAGCATTACACATTGATTTTTAAATCCTTTGCTCTATTTGTGATCCCTGCATGAATGTCTACTGTAAACCTACCACGCATGTCAAAAGAACAAACCTCTGCAGAAATTGTAATAGGGGCACAAAACTGTTCAGTATTACATAGTAAGAGCAGCAGTATAGATGTAGGAAATGCTAATCACTGTGACTAGTATACTGTATTGTGTTTTATGTCTGGCTCTGGCTATTTGTAGAGACTTTATTTGTGTTCCTGCGTACTATTTTAGTCCTTTGGCTCTTTAATCTGTCATAGAAAAGTAGAGAGGATGATCAAGCATATCAAATATGTATCTTGTAGTCATGTATCAAGACACAACCGCCTTTAGTGGCTCTATTTATCTCTCATCAGTGCATTTTACTCCTTTGTTCAAAGCGTAGTTTTAGTATAAACATAGACGACAAATGGCCACTCAGGCGTGCACACTGACACACACACACACACACACACAGACAGACACACCGACCAGCAGATCACAGGGACCTTATTAGCTGCTGTCACAACACATTTATCCCTCATCTGTTTCTGGGAGCTGTCGTGAGCAAAAGGTTGCTCTCTGCTACAAAGTGGCAAAGTGGGCTCCTCACTGTGTTTTTCATTCTCTCTAATGGAGAGCGATGGCATGGGCCCCGGCCATCTCTATCTGTGGCCCTGTCCAAACAGGGGTGATTTCTGCCTGAAAATAGCCCTGCTGTCAGCTCGCCTTAGTTGCCGGGCCCGCTGAGAGTCAGTTAAGGGGATCAGTGCTCGCTGGAGTGTGCGGCTCCACGGTAAGACACGGTGCTGGTGACACATTACTTTGATGGGATCACCGACCGCTCCTAATCCCCCCTCGACACAGATGACCTAAGGGGCTCATTGGACTCAGCAGAGTCACCAGTCATGACTCCAGTCCTGCCTGACTTCAGCATCCGATCCAGTTGACCCTCAGCCCTAACACTCACAAATGGAATATAAACAGGATTCAGCTTTTTTTGGTTGACAGGTGTCTCCTTTGGGATTTGTGCTAGAGGTTGCTTTTCATGTGAATATGCGCTTTATGTGTTAACAGAAATCACATTGTTGTTCTTTTCTAAATATAATGCAGCAAGATGTTTTAGGATACATCAAAGTAGACATTTTTCCTGAGAAAACCATAAACTACATTAAATAAAACACTACTGCTGTTGTTGTGCATTTACTTGGTTCATAATGAGATATTTGTTGGACGTGTATCTTGATTTGTAGGCCAGCAATTTGGCATGGGAACATAAGCATGAGAATACCCTGTTTAGGAGGCCATCTGGAAAATCCTTCGCTGTGATTAAAAAAAATTTCAGCCCCTTGCATTTTCATTTTTTAATGAATTGTGCACCCTGTGGATGCTTGCTGTGCGTCTGCTACACTGGGGCTTGTGGAGAGGCATATGTGTTGTTAGGGGTTTGTGTCTGACTCAGTGTCAAGGCTGGGAACTGTTCACTCTGTGTTTGTGATGACTTGGCAGCAAAGGAAAGGTCAAGGAAGACTTGTGCAGAATTGCCAAAAGTGCTGGATTAGCAGTAGTCCATCCTGGTTTTCACATGGTGGAATTTTTTATATGGGAGTTTTATATGTCGCCAGAAAATATGTTTAATGTTCTCATTTCTGGCTGCAGACTGCATATCATGCAGCTCTTAAAGTCATAAAACTGTTATGTACAACATGCTCAATAGGCGATTGTTTGTGGTGGAACTACAGAAACATAATATGCAGCACTGCCTTAAAGGGAATGTTAGTGCATTACATGTTTTACTAACTTAAATAGTGTGTGCCCATCTGCATGACAAAAGGGATCTTATTAGGTAGTTTTTACATTCACAGGGGCCCACAGTCACTATGTGTGGTAGTTGCTTTATGTGAGACACTTTCAGAGTGCAAATACAGTGGAAAAGGTGGAAAAACTGAGCTACTACATCAGGTGTCACTATAAAACATGCGTATCTTAATGTATCACTTTTAGGCTTGAATACATATGTTGTTATAAATGAATGACATCATTACAGCCAGTGTTGGTGTGTAATATGCTAAATATGGAAACTCAGAGGAAACTGTGTCTGCCACAAGACCAAAAAAAAAAGACTAGAAAGAACTTTAAGGACATTTTTTTCCAAGCAGTTGCACACTGAAGAAAAAGAAATGGACAGCTTAGCTTATTTTCTTATTAGTCATGCTATCAAACTGCTTGTACTTTTTGATTTGCCTACAAAAACATACTGTTTTGTTTCCTCCGCTTGGTGCCCGGTTTCTAGCTCAAGTCAAACCCCAGTAAGTGTGGAAATTGGGGCCAGATCAGATTCAGATGACGACATTTTATTTCTTATTTTTCTAGCATGTGGGAATAGTTTGTACACTCCTCATTATATTTGGGTCATTATGCCACCATATCTCTTACACGTATCACACTCATTTTCCATACACGGCACACAGCACAGCACAGCACACTCAACTCTGCTCCAGCCTCAAACAACAATTGGTTGTCATGTCTTGTTATTATGTAATGATAATGATTTAGCGACGATAGCGTTGGCACTGTGAACACGATGTCCTCACACAGAGTGGCCGTATTTTGCAGGACATCTTCGGTACAAGAGCATTCACGTGGGAGGATGACCTCAGCTCTGTTCTGTCTGCTCTGACAGATGCTACACTGTTTAGCCGTGACACATGCACTCAAATATTTCCATTTGGACAATCTGTTTCCACTCGGAAATGTCATTTGATTAATTATAATCAAGCCCTTAGCGTCAATATTTTCCAGTGTTTAGATGAGACTTGGCTTGCAATCCTCATAACATCTTGAGAAAGCAAAAGAGCAATATGATTTTTTTTCTGCTTTTCTGTTTTATTTCAAATAAGTAAATACTGCTAAGTAATGCAAAACATATGAAAAACTAAAAAAGAAACACCAGGATCTAAAGTGTAATATAAAACTATAAAGAAATGCATTAAATCTGATAATGTTTATTGTGTGCTGGAAAATTGCATGTCTACTCTCATTTACAACATTTAATAGGGTGTAATGATAGGAAACAAATGTCTGCTGCGATGCTGTGATGGTGATGGGATATGAGACGAGGGTGCATATTGTAAATAAAATAAAAAAATACACATAAAAACAGCAGTGACAATGTTTCCATTCAAGTCTTGATGAGGTTTATTTATATTCAAACAGTAATCTTCGATCTGAGGGCCATCTGAACGTTTCTTCTTTTATGTGACAGTAATTTACAAATCATCCTCTATTGAACTTGAAACCACAATTGTGTGGCGGTAAAGAAATGCAGATGACCAAGAGAGGCTGCACTTCAGATGTTTATTACATTTTTTTGGTTTTAGTCAACCTAAACAATGTAAGAAATAAATCAGTGATGAATCCATAAATTCTGGAATACAAAATAAAATTACTTGAGTGAGAGGGCTAGAACATAGATATATATTTCACTTAATTTGATAATAGATACAATAACATTATTCTGCTAAACGTTTTAGTTGCTAAAAACAACACTAACCACAGTTAGTGTATTATCACACTGCAGCTATAAGCATTTCCTCCTTTACAGTAACACTCAGGAGTCAATTTCTATTTTCCTTAATTGTTATTTGTTGTTTCTAGGGGTGTAATGATCTCCAGATCGTTCCTTTGCTTTTTAAAAATTTGAATCCATGATTATGGCCATGGACATTGCTAGTAGGAGATATTAATGCAAGGAGCAGGATCCCTCACTGGCTTCCCACCCACAAACACTGGCTACTGTGTTCAGCCAAGCCAGAAGCACCACGCTACAGGGGATAACTCTGACTCTCTACAATGATGGGTGTGTGCCATCTTGGCGCCTCACGTAGTGAGCAGTGGCAGTTATTGTGGATGCTATAAACACACCATCCCCGTGACTTCCATGTCCCATGATACGTTTGGCCACATGTGAAAATTATTTAATGAGCTAGTTCATGTATCCAGTTTGGAGATTTGGCAACAGCAAATGTGTTTGCCATTTATCCGGGCGAAAATGAGAAAGCAAACAACCCATCTTGGCAAAACTCTTGAGGATATATTGAAATTACCTCATTGGAACCTCGGGCCCCCGGTTTCCCTCCGCACCAGATGTAGAACCTTTTTAAATGTAAAATAAAGGGTTTCCATATCTCATAAACCCTGCGAAACCAGCGGGGAGTCCAGTTTCTGATCTCACACACGCTCAAACACACAACTGGTGTCCAGGCTGAGCGAGGTACATTTGTACATCTGCTGAGGTTTAAAACAAAGAGCTGAGCATTGTAATGGCTGGCTGGGCAGCTGATTGGCTGCTAAGCTTACAGGGGCATCACTCTAGCACCCCACTAACTCTGTGATAATAAGAGCAAACACCTCTATTTTATTCCCTGGGGCCTGTAATATATATATATATTCACACCTAGTTAGACTGTGTGACCAACCCTATTAGCTGCAGCAGTTAGACCCCGCCTGCCCACTCATTAACACCACCGATGGAGATATAAGGCAGTCATTACTGGAGTAGATAATGCTAAAATACTGTACTGGCTTTTAACTGATTGTGGAAATAAAAAAAGACAAACCAGCTAATGTATCACGCTGTGCTGTGCCACAGCTCTGTCATAAAGATATTACTGTTTTAAAAGCTGTTGGCAAAGCTTGGCTATATGCAAGCACACAGGTCAGCCGACTGTGCCCCGTGATGGTGTGTAAATGAAATGGTAATAGAGGGTTTCATCACCACTACTAATTACTGAATGACAGTTTTCTCACCAGTGTGTAAGTGTGTGTGTGTATGCTTATGTCTGTGTGTGATAGGCCT